>JAJHJA010000766.1:0-171162 GCA_021202915.1 Heliconius himera | reverse complement strand
TGCGTGAAGCTGATTTGATTTTAATAATTATATATAATAATACATATACAATAATTATATACCGTTATACGTCATTTGATAAACAAATTATTCGTAAACTGGAACGCTGGAAACTTTCATATATAAATAACGCTATTGTTGATTCGAAGGTATAATTAAGTTTAACGTCCAGGCGCCATGTCGCTTTCTAATATCGCCCATTATATGTACAGATGGGGAGATTGTTCTTTTATATATGTATGTATGTAAAATATTTTATAAGATAATATTTACTAAATTATGATGGAGATAAAGCCACTTCGGCGGTGAACTTCACCACTTCACACGCAATACCTCCAGAATTCGGTGAAAAGTGGGAAACGAAAGTGTCGTAATGGGAACGCAGTGTCTTAAAACTAAGTTTCCAGGTTCCTCTGCCTATCCTATTATGTGTGGGATACAGCGTGAAGCCAAAAAAAGTATAACATATACACATATAAAATACTTGTCATGTCCGTAACATTGTTTACGTGAACTATAACATGAGAAATGGAAATTCTTTTCTTTTCTTCGGTTCCTTTGGGAATGTCGAATTCGACGTATTTTTTTCGATTCTGGTTACTCGTCTAAGCCTAAAAGTTATATGAAAGTAAACATTAAGTAAATTATACCTACATAACACACAAATTCATAATAACACAAAAACATCTTACACAGTATTGTCTAGATAAAAATATTATTAACACAGGTTGTAGGTTTTTTCCAAAACGATCATTCTAAGTACATAACAGGAAAGGCAGAGAGAATCTAGTGTTAAGACACTACGATCCCCACGCACTGTCCAGTTTTCTAAACATTGCGCGTCAAGTGACGTAGCTCAACGCCAAAATATTTAAATATAGTAATAATGAAACAAATGTGACCGACAGTACCGGCCATTGTATGCCATGTCGCTAGTTGCTACAACTATCAATACACACCGCTTTACAACGCAACGTGGCATAAATATTCAAATTATAATATTATACTGGATGTGGATACTCGATTAGTGCGGGTTTGAATACTGTAATTTACTATGACAGTGGATATTTTAAGTTTAAAAAAGGCCTTTTATGTATTATTTCTTTTTTATTTTTTGGTAATTAACTTTCTTTATGAATGACAATTTTGTAGCCCCGGGTGATAGCGTAGAGTAAGGATAAATAAAAATGTAGAAGTAGTAGAGCAATATAGAATAGAGTAACATAGTCCTAGTGCTTGAATACTCCATTGTCCTTTCCTTTCAGTTTCTGGTAGAGTTGGAAAATTTTAACAATTTGCAAAATTTCATTTCCTTGAGTTGGATCAAACCAATAACTATCTAGTGTACTATCAAATTTATATAAATGCTTTAGTCAATTCATTTGGAAATAGTAATAATTCCACAGTAGCATTTTTCTTTGTCTTGGCTTTATAATTAAATGAATTTTAAAATCAAAAAATATTTGAATGACATATAATAGACAAAAAATTGAATGGTATAGAGAGAGATAAAACAAAAGATTTCATACGTAAATATAATAAATTAAAAATAATAAATAAATAGAATTGAGTAATTCAGATTCACAACAGATAAGTGGGGACTTGAAATGGTAATTTATAATAATCTCGCATATAGCTGGGTATGCAAAATTTGTTAACTTGATATTAAGACATTCCATTCCCATTAAGACATTTCGTTCCTCACTTCCGTCCGAATTCATGAAGTATTGGATGTTAAGTGGCTAAACTCAACGCTGCATTTGCCTGTGTGCCAGAGCGAGGAAATCAAAATATTAAATATTTCATTTACCCGAGTGAGAAAATAATATATTAGCAACGAAAGCTTCATGTTTTTTGAGTAAAGCAGGTAGGCAGAGTCAATTTATTAATAAACCAACCAAACCCACCTGCCAACTATTTTTTGAAATAATACATGTTGAGTGACAGAACTCAACGCCACACTCTATACATATTTAAAAAATATGAAAAAAAAAATCATTGTAGAGTCTCTACAGGGACGCAACTTCCGTTGAAGTCTAAAACAAAACAAAATGATTGTTACAACACAGCACTTAGTAACATTTATATTTTTCACATTGAGGTAGGTTCGCGATACGGGTCGATGACTCTACATCTACTCGCAAATATTAAAATAACTTATTTGAAACTCTATTTTTCAAGCCATAGAGTACATTTCAGAATGTGATGTAAAATGCATTCGTACAATGCGCTTTTTGCTAGTGTATATGTATATATGTATGTAGTTTGATAGTACTAGTGTTGTGCAAGATTTGCGAAAACGTCGAAAATTTCACGCACAGACAAACTCGAGTAGTTAAAGTCGAGTTATGTAATTTTATTCGAATATATTTAGATATATTAGCTATAAGAGGCTGTCTTGGCGTAGGACACTATTCTTTTAAGTCGATGTTTGACTGAAAAGTGACAGTTGTTCGTTAGTTTTCCACGCAAGGGAACGAAATATATTTTCATTTCATCGCTCTGGTAAAAGAGCGTGACGTTGAGTTTCCCCACTCAAAACGCAATACCTGCAGAATTTGGCGGATAGTGGGCAACGAAAGTGTCTCATAGGGAAAGGAGTGTCATGGCACTAAGTGCCCAGGTTCTCTCTGCCTACCCTGCTATTTGGCAAAACATCGATATCTCGATATCGATTAACATCTACAACGCGAAACACACATACATAGCAGCCGCCTAGCAACCAAAGTGAAGGCAGAAAGATCTACCGAGCTCTACACTGTTATAAACGTCCTATTTTCTTTCTAACTACATTTCATTTATGTCACCATCCATTGCGTTTTCTGCTTATATTATAATTTTTAAATCCTTCTAAAATCAGAAATGGATGTTAGTGTTAGTGTTAGTATAGCTCTTGGCTTTGGTAAACAGCGAGGTTGGTACAGGTTCATAGAATCACCAGTTCTAGGTTACAGTAGTTGTTGATGTAAAAACTTGTCAGCAAACGGACTTATATTTTAAACACTACGTGTGTTTGCCATGTTAGACGATCTTTGCTACCATCAAATAATTTCATTTTATTTTATGTTGAAAGATTGTAAAATAAATTAAATAAATTAGCTTCACGCTATATCCCGCACACAGCAGGGTAGGCAGAGGGAACCTAGTGTTAAGACACTCCGTTCCCCACTTTCTGCCGAATTCTGGAGGCATTGCGTGTTGAGTGGCAGAACTCAACGCCGCGCTTAACCTCGACACCAGAGCGAAGAAATGGAAATATAAATTTAAGTAAATATTTCATCTCCTCGAGTGGGAATCGAACCCACAACCAGTCGGTTTTGCAGTCACACCTCGTGCCGCTGCGCCACGACCGGCCTCGAAAGATTGTCTTTTTTAATATTCGTTTTTTATATTTGAATAAGAGCGCTGAAATTATTATTTTACAAGTGTATCTTAGTATACTTATTATTGAGTAGAGTCCTATCGCTTATTTATGTAATAAGAATAGTTTTGTTTCTACCAAATGTAAGTGTATATAACCTTTAACGTTAATTTAATTTAATTTGGCTTCACTCTGTATCCCTATCGGGGTAGTCAGAGAAAACGGAGCGCCAGAACGCTACGGTCTCTACATACTTCTTTTGCCTCGTCTACTGTCATCGACCTCTTCAAATATCTGCCCTCTGGCTTATAACAACATCAAATAAAAATTTACTAAAATTATAAAGCTCTTTTCAAATATTTAATGTTATCACAAAAAAAGTACACAATAATATGATATATCGCTATATGAGGCTGCCACATAGAGATCGATAGAAAGGTGTTGTATGCGGGATAAAGCGTTAAATTGAATCAACCTTAAAAAAAGAAATCTAAACAAGTAGAGCCAAGCAACTGTTAACAAACATATTTTCTTTATATGAGAATATATTATATCTCTAGAGTACGCTTTCCTCAATTATATGGTAATATCTAATTTCACGCGATAGTCACGTTGCTGAGACAATGGTGAAGTCAAAATAGCTAGCTCGTATAAACAGTCTCTATGTAACTTATATGGACTTTTGTATGTAGAGACTATTAGGAAATATTTGTACAAATAGATTCTTATATTATTTTGATAGTTTCATGCTATATCCAGCATATAGGAAGGTAGGCAGAGAAGAGAGAAACAGAGAGAGAGAGAGCACCACATTTTGTATATGATGATGTGAGGAACTGAAAATAATTCAGTCTGTCGTGAGCATTCAATGTATAAAAAGACTCTTTGTAACTTACATACTTCTGTATTTAGAGACTATTAGGAAATATAAGGTGGTTCTTATATTTTTTTAGATTATCCCACAAATAGCAGGGTAGATAAAGCAGCCTAGTATTAGAACACTCCACACGCACCGCTTAATTTTTGAGACGTTACCTGTTAAGTAGCGGAGTTCAACGCCATGTTTTTCTTGTTACCACAGGTAAAAAAAAGAAAATAATTAATTTCCCCGAGTGGGAACTATTAGTGGGAACTACTAGTATATCCATCGGGCCTACAGACAGACGCTATGCTGTTCCGTTACTTAACACTTAATGTTCCGAAAATTTGGGCAGATGAGAGGGGACAGAGTGACTTGATACTATATTTCGTCTTCCTAGATAAGATAAAAAAATCTTCTCTATCTCAACTCAACCCAATCTAAAATTTCTCGTTCACTACAATAAAAGACAATAGAAAAATGATTCTTAAAATTTTAATATAGTTAAACGAACTAAAACTATAAAACTATTTCACTATTTGAAATGTACACAAAGTTATAATTAGCTCAAAATAAATATTGTCATATTAACGCAGCGCGCGAAGGTCGCCAGTTCAAATACAAAGTAGTTTATATAGCCCAGATGTCACTTAGGTACGTGTCAATGTAAAGTGTTAAGTGTTTTAACATAAAAAAAATATCATTATAGTTTCACACTGTATCCCGTATAGCAGGATATGCACAGAGAATCTAGTATGAAGACACTGCGTTCCCCACATTTTTTTGAGAATATATATAACAGTAACCATTGTTCTTTATGCTCAAATTTGGTGTCTTCTCGTGACATAATATTTTATTCATAAAAAAATCAGCTTCACGCTGTATCCCGCCCACAGAGGGAACCTAGTGTTAAGACACTCCGTTTCCCACTTTCCGTTGAGTTTTGGAGGCATTGCGTATTAGGTGGCGGAGCTCAACGCCGCGCTTTGCCTCGACAGAGTGAAGAAATGAAAATATAAATATAAATAAATATTTAATTTCCTCGAGTGGTGATCGAACCCACAATCAGTCGATTTTACAGTAACACTTTGTACCCCTGCGCCACGACTGACCTCATTTTTTTTCAGCATAGCAGGGTGAAAGGGAAATATTTTTTTATCCCGAGGTGGAATCGAACCCAAAACTAATGCGCTTACCATCACATGATAAACCACTGCGCTCCGTCATCTATTCTCCTATATAACGAAAAAAACATAAAAAGAGGACAGTTTCCCTCATTTTCAAAAATTAAAATCCAAACCCAAGAAATGTCAAATCAACTGCATAAAAACAGCGTCATCAAGACTTTTGCATAATACATTACAAAATAGTATTAAATAAAACGGCAACTCCCTAGAAAAGTGATACGATTTCTAAATAACTAATGACGTTTATGCGGTATTGCGTAACACACAGACAGACACACAATAATTGGTAGTGAAGTAAAGTAAAGCGGCCACTGTAACGCGAGTTACGGTTAACGTAATGATATCATTTTTTTTTCATATTTTGCAACACTTAGTTTCATGTTTATTACTCGTTGAAAGAAATTTAATGTTCGGCGTTTGAAAGATTATTTAAGACAGGATTTAGAATAATCTTTATGACATGATTTTGTTTATTTTGTACGTGAAATTGAAAATGCTTGTTTATTCTGGACCTTTTATCTTCTGTCAGTGGAGTAACACTAAGAATATCGAAATGTAGTGACTTCGGTCACCGTCTATAATCACTTGATAAAATACTTATACTTAATTATTATTTTTCGAAGGTGGTTATAATTATATATTTTAAATCGATTCAACGCTGCGCCCTGTCCTGATATTAGAGCGAAGAAATGAAAATATTTTTTTTTTTTATTTCTTCGACTGGGAATCGAAGCCACAACCTGTCGCGTGTACACATGGTAGTGACCTTGCGCCAAGACTGGCATCTCTTGCCAAAAATCTTTAAAATGTAAATAGCTCAGTCTGGTTAGACGAAGAATAAAATTTCCAAAACAAGTGGAAATTTGAAAATGGTATATTGTATCACTCAACTCTCCTTAACCTCCTTGTGTCGTGGAACTAAACTCCGTACTTTGTCTAACTAAAGCGGAGCAATATTGAGTTAATATATATTGAGTTCAAAATCATGTAACTACAGTAAGTTTACAATCAATAAAACTCAATGCCTGTCACGTTTTGCTGATACTTCAGTCTTATTTATGTATTTGTTTACTGAAAAAAGACTATAAAATACAAAAAATATATTTTAAATGAATCATTCTTCACTTCTGGCTGATTAATGCCACCAAATCTAAAGAAATTAGAATCAAAATATTATCTTTATTCAATTAGGCTTATATGACAAGCACTTTCAATGATTTCATGATTTGTTCTGTTCTTTGATTATTGCCAATGTAACGTTGTATGGAGAACACACGAAGGAGAAAGGAGATAATGTTTCACTATAGGAGAAATGCATGTTAAAAAGAGATCCAGTTAAATATTGCCGCCATTATTATTTGCATAACATAGAGGGTTAGTAATAAGAAATATATAATACAAAGATAGAGAAAGTTACCTTGTAATTTAATATTATTATATATAATTTCAGTTTTATGTAGTAAGTTCAGTTTTATAGAGTTTTAGGCAGTCACAGAAGAAATTAATAGGTTAATTCCATTTCACAAATGCACAATTTGTCCTGGTAAAAAAAGTATTTTCATCGTTTGGCAGCCGTTGGAGAAATGAATAAAAAGGGAAATATACCTCATATTTTTATCTTCACTTATTTTTCTTTTGGCAAACACGTTTGGTAAATACATTTGAGGCCGTCGTACGTCACCGTCTAACTGTAAAAAACGGTTGTGATTACCACTCAAGAGATTACAATCAATTGATTTTATTTTCTCTCTCTGGTAACGGGACTGAGTGCGATGTTGAGTTTCGCCACTCAAAGATGATGAACGGTGATGAATGTCTCAAAAATCAGGTGAAGACGAGAAGAAGGCAAGATACAGCGTGAGGCCAAAAATACTTGGTACATGCATCATTATGAGTCTGTTTTCATCCACTGCTGGACGTGGACATCGCCATTGAACCTAACGTTCAGGTCTTCTTTACCAAATATTGTCCGCCATGTTATCTGGAATCAATTTCAAAATTCTAATCATCACTTCTTTGTCCTGAAAAAAAAAATAGCCAAGAAGCTACTACATTAGTTTACTATAGTATATAGTTATCATGAATCAATAAAATTGGACGCCTATCACGTTTCGCTGATAGTGCACTCATAAAACTTCATTTATGCAATTGTTTATTTGAAAAAACAATAAAACATGATATCGTTGGGTATGGTCATGGTCTGAAATCACGTTTTCCATACATAATCGATATTTTACGTGTCCACGTGATTACATTTTCAGTTGACTTGGCTATAACGGCTGAAATGGCGTGAGACCTTTTTGTAAACAAAGTGGTAAAATAAACCAGGCTATTGTGGCACATTGGGACAGATTAGATTCCCAATTAAGAAAAATATTGTCATTATTTTCATACTCCAGCCCTGACAAATAAAACACAGCGTTGAGTCCCGCCATTCAACACACGAAAGTTGATGAAAATTTGAGAACTCTTTGGAATGTCTTAACACTAGGTTCCTTCTGTCTACCTTTCTGAGAAGAAGCATGGTGCTGAGAGATTGTAAATTAGACAATATTATAGTGATTGATAAATTTGGCAGTATACAAGCGAGGAGTGCGGGTTCATGTCTTACAACTGACATCAACTTTCAATCTGGTTTATCGATCTGTAGCTTCCAATTTTTCTCCACATCTGAGTCATTTTGGAGGCATGTTAAAAAACAAAACATAAAAAAATCATTCAATCATTTTCATTTTAACGTTACAACGATTTACCGTGAAGTTCAAGATTACAAATGTCAATTGTCACGTTTCTAGAGGACATTTGTTAGAAAATAAACATTTTTATTACATTTTTCTTTTACTATAATAGCTTGTCGCTTGTTCAGCAGGCATGGTGCCTACCATTCTACAATTATATATATGTAGACGGTAAAAAAAAAGTCATACAGGCAGTACTAGCACAGGGGCACCAGCGTGCGACTGTAAACGCGACGGTAGTGGGTTCGATTTCCACTCGGGAGAATGAATTATTAAATATTTTAATTTTCTCGCTCTGGTAACGTGGCAAGGTGTGGCGTTAAATTTCTGCCACTGAACATGCAATATCTCAAAAATTCAACGGAAAATGGGCGCCTGAAATGTCTTAATGGAACGGTGTATCATAACACTGGGTTCCCAGGTTCCCTTTGCCTACCCTGTTATGTTATGTGCGGGATACAGTGTGAAATTACAAAATATAGATTACTATTCCACGATAGACGAGGGCATATGAAACTATTGGACTTGGGGAGTTTTCTATTTAGGTAGGTTAGGGAGAGTACCTCATATACGGAATAGTCTAAAGTGTGTGACTGAAAAACAGCTGTTCTTTTAGGATTGTTTTTACTCTTATTTTACAGAAAAATATAAGTTTACAGTTTCATTATGATAACTTACAGTTCGATTTCCAATGTTAATATAGGTCAGGATTTAACAGCAATATGAAAATAACGAAGGTTGGAAACACAGTTTGTTATAGTTTTAATCACGTACTATTGTTTTCTGCGCTGAAATAACGACGGAGTGACTCGCCAAGATGTTGCTACACGACCTATATATGATACTAGCTTTTACTTTCGGTTCCTCTCTTGCTGTTAAATAGAACTCAGAGTTTTGAGATACATAACATATTGTGTCAGCTGGTGGTAAGTGATCACCGCCGCCCACGACCTCATGTTACACCAGAGGAACTACAGGTGCGTTTCCGATATTTAGGATGGGGATAGATGCGCTTTTTACAGGTATCCATATCGTATCTGCCTGGAAACACCAGATAAGTCATTCCACAGTGCCATGTATCCAGGTGCTGGGTATGATAATTAAATCTGTAACATACTGTGCGGTTAGACAATTCGGCGGCAGGTACCAGGTCAAAGACTTCCTCATAACACTTCACATGATAAATGCGGTGGTGAACGCACAGCGAGGAGACGTCTCTACGCAAAGCGTAATTACGTATCTAGTAATAAGCAAAAGTATATATACATATCATTGTATGTTTCGGTCGGCTCTACGCTGTATGCGAGCTGATCGAGTGATGGTTCAAGATGATACTGTGGTGCACTAACCGCACTAACCCAGAGATGAGAACAGCTCCATATGAGGCCGAACAGGGGCCGATGACAACCAGTTACTTCAAAGCCAATTTGGCTTTGTTTTTCAGTTTGGTAGGAGGATGTATTATCACATGTGGTGATCAAGTGATTGTGTAAATCTGTAATCGTACATATGGATATGTGATTACGTGTGTGCACATCCACATGTGTGATCAGGTATGGATTTTTATTTCACATTAACTGTATGTTTTATCTCAGTCGGTTCATAAAGAAAAAAGTTACGTCACGCAAAGCCTCATTCCTACCTTGGTACAGACCTGCCGTTGCAAGGATACAGCGTGAAATTAAACAAAAAAATAACTCTAAATTTTCATTTCTTGCCAAGTTTCATAAGTCTCAACGAAATGTACCCTATAGGTTTTGATTACGCGGAAAGTTTATTATAAGCGGAGAACCCGAAGTCTAAACGCTCGAACTTTTTGAATGCGTTGACTTAAAAGTTTTTTTCTGTGCTTTTAAAAATTGCTTGATATCTCCTTGTAATCTTGAGAAACATGATCTCGACAACAGACCATGAACAGGTGCACACCAAAGTCATCATAGAGGGCTTCTTAATATTTCTTTTCTTTGAGATACCTATAGAATCCTATACATAACTTTATTACATTTATTTCAATGCAGATACAAAGTAAGGCGCTCTCCCCAGTGGATCGTGCTGCGGTTTCCCTTTCACGTATAAATTGAATTTGCAAATAAACTGTCGCCGAACAAATATTGTTCCGAAATTTATAAAGATTGTAACTTGATTACTGAAAATATTACCATAAAGGAAAAATATAGAATTGCTGTTGCTTACTTATATTACTATTTATTGTTAGTATCTTACTCTATCCCGTATACAGCTGGGAACACTGAGCCGATCTAGATCTTTACATCACCACAAAGTAATTGAGTAGTGTCTAATTATAACTCCAAGTTTTTTTAGTATTACGATGTATCCCTTACCAGGATAGGCAGAGGGAATCTAAAAGTCTAGTGTTAAGACAGTCTGTTCAACATTAAGACACTTCTGTTCCCCAGTTTCCGTCTAGTTCAAGAGGCATTGTCTGTTGAGTGGCGGAACTTAACGCTGTGTTACAAGATAGCTCGGGGTAAACTATTATATTTCAATGATTTTCATTTCTTCACTAGAGAAACAATGTGATGGACATGTGAGTTTTATCACAGCGTTGTGTTCCACAACGCTACATACAAACATTCAAAATTAGACGGAGAGCGGAATGTCTGAACACTAGATTCTACCAATCTACCTTACCATATTCAAGTAAATGAACAAACAGATCGACACGTAAACATTATTATTAGTACAGAGGCCAATAGCTTTTGACCCTTTTAAAACCGTCTTTCAGTGTTTCAATCGCATGATAATTGTCTTCTGGACACGTGCGCGCGCGCAGCGTACGCCGCGTGACCGATTCAAATTACGGTGATATACCTATAGAGGTGGATGTACTTATACGTAGGTAAACCTAAATGGTGTATTGTGTTAGGACTACTGTTTAGGTATTTTTGGTTTTTATTAATGATATAATTATATTGTATAATTGCTAAACTATTGCATTTTTTTATTATGTTTTGAAAGAGAACACAATCGAGCACGATATTCCAGATCCCCACGAACTGCCCATCCAAGATATTACGTCTTGAGTAGTGAACTCAACGCTTTGGCTATCAGAGCGGGCAAATGAAAATATTTAAATTCCGCTACTCGAATTAAGGCGGAAAGTACAGAAGTAATTGTTTTGACACTATTCTCTACCTACCTTGTCTCCTGGCAACGTATGAGAAACAAAACTAATATTATAGTTATATATCTTAAAGGTACTTACTATCGATATAATAATAGTAGGTTCTATCAATGGCGTTTCTTATGGTTCAATCAAGTTTGTTTGAAGAAAACTATGTGAGGTGAAAAGTAAAAAAGAGAATAAGTAGTTCAGAACTGTGATACGTTTTCCCGAGTGCTGTTTTCAATGTTAAAAGAAAAGTTTTATATTATAAATAAACTATAATATATAATTGATGCCAGTCGTGGCGCAGGGGCACAAGCGTGCGTCTGTAAATGCGATAGGTTGGGGTTCGATTCCCACTTGAAGAAATAAAATGTTTAATATTTTAATTTTTCTCGTTTTAGTAACGAGACAAAAAGCAGGGTTAAGTGTTGCCACTCCCAAAATGTATAAATAACAACACAACACTATAAATTTGTTCGTTTCCCATATGGGCAATATGCCAACGTGTTCATACGTCATAAACACGTACTAAGTAGATGAGGATTTACGTGCAATAGATGCAGTTTAAATTTTTATGAGATCCAAGAAATGGAGGCTCAAAATATGCAGGTACATAATGTACCTATAGGGAAATACCTGCCCTGATTTGATATATAGCTACTTATAATTTTCAAGACATTATGAGTTACCAGGGAAAAAAATAAATAAATTAAGTCCATTCCTCGAGCAGGTACATTGAGCTTGGGAACCTAGTGATAAGACATTCGTTATCCTTACAGACACTTCCGTTGTTGAGTCCGGCAGAGCTGAACTCCACGCTTTGCCTGGTTTTCAGAGCGAATAATAATAATAATTGTTAATTTATAAATTTTGCGCTTAATAATAGTAGATTCTATCGATGGCATTTCTCTATAATATGCTTATATAAGATGCCAAAATTGCCACAGAGGGCATATGAATGTTCATAATAAAAAAATAAAAAAGTTATAAGTGAATCAAATGTCAATATAAAAAAAACTTCTACAAATAAATTACTAGTGAAAAATAAAAATAAAAAACTAAATTAAAATCAATGTAAATAAATAAAAAATCAATATAAAAATAAAATGTCCATCCTACTAATATTATAAATGCGAAAGTTTGTGAGTATGTATGGATGTTTGTTACTCTTTCACGCGAATACTACTGAACCGATTACGATGAAATTTGGTATGTAGGTAGCTGAAGACCCAGAATAACATATAGGGTACTTTTTATCCCGGAGTTCCCGCAGGATTCATTCCTAATTGAAAATAGATACATTTATCGCTTCTGAAAACTGAATGCGTGATCTCAGGGTCAAACCTTGAAGGAGCAGGCCTACATTTGGACACGCCATGTTTTTGTCATGGGTAGCTCTATGTGGCTTGCTCACGTGTTTCCAAAGCGAAAAATGTGCATGTTTATGCTGAAGGAAAAAAATTGTTAAATATAGTTTATAGGAGCATACTGCAGTAGCTTCCAATAGACCTATGTATAGAATTTAGAGCTTTGCAACACTTAGTTACCATATTTCTTATGTTGATAATATTGTTACGTTATCATAGGGTTTTCACGCGGACGAAGTCGCGGGCGGCCTCTAGTATAAAATAAAAAAATCAGGCCAGTCGTGGCGCTGGGGCACAAAATGTGACTGTCCCCTCTTCTTATTCTGCTATGTGCGGGATAGCAGGGGTATGTACGGGATACAGCGTTAAGCTAAAAGAAAGAAAGAAAATATATATTTTAATATTATAAAAAACATCCTGTATTTCCACACATTTTTTGACAACTGCAAAAATTACAATCGATTTAAAAGTCAATAACTATCTCATCGAATTTCTATACGGAATTTTCTTTTTTTTAATTCACATTCGTGCGAAAACAAAAGCTTGTTTTATATTGCTAAATGTATTTTGCATTTAACGTTGCTTTCTACTGCCTTGTTGCTGAATGGCCTACTTTTGATGTTGATACTTAGTTGAAGGTTCGAAGCCATTAATTAGTAACGAGTGTAGAAAAGAAGGCAAAGGAAACCTACCTACTCTTTCATTACAAATAAAAAAGTAAAATAAATCAGCTTCACGTTGTATCCCGCACACAGCAGGGTTGATAGAGGCAACCTAGTGTTAAGACACTCCTTTCCCCACTTTCCGCCGAATTCCGTTTGGTATTGTGTGTTGAGTGGCAGAAAACAACGCCGCGCTTTGCCCCGACACCAGAGCGAAGAAATGGAAATGTAAATTTAAATAAATATTTCATCTCCTCGAGGGGGGATCGAATTCACAACCAGTCGAATTTGCAGTCTCACTTTGTGCCCCTGCACCACGACTGTCCTCAAATCATTACAAATAACCCACTATTAAAAAAAATACTGCAAAATTGAATTTTATTTTATACATTTTCATGCACCATCGACATTTTGTAAGGTAGGCGGAAATAAAATAATAAGAGGCCACTTCGTTCTTTACTTTTTGCTTAACAGACTCATATGTACATAGTTTTGTCTAACAAGACTCAAAACAAAAAATATTTTAAATATGAAGACTGCATAGAGTTCCGACACTCAACACACAATGTCTCGAAAATTAGAAGGTGCGTAGGGAACCGAATGTCTTAATACTAGAATCCCTCTATTCTAGTACAAGCGGTATACAGCGTGAAGCTTAAAATAAAATACCGCCAAGTAGTATTCGAACCCACAGCCACGATAACAGTGAAACAACATCCAAAGCAATAGGCATTACACAACAATTATAGACTAATACAAAAATAACGCGTGTAATCGATAATTTTCTTTGAAATTCGGTGACTTATTGCATCATGCGCATAGTTTATCTAAAGATTTGTAATTTGTAACTGGCAAAAACAAATAATAAATAACTGAAGAACGGCTTGGCAATGCTCTGAATAACAAGCATTGTACATACAGATATTATAAAGCTGAGAGTCTGTTTGGTTGAACACGCTAATCTCAGTAACTTTTGGTTCGAATTGAACAAATATTTTTCTTTTGGATAGTCCATTTACCGTGAAAGGCTTTATTTATGGCTATATTATATCACGTTAATCGTTTCAATGTAATCAGAATTTTTTTAAGCATTTAGAGTATATCAGGCCCAAGTCTTAAATATTATGATTTAATCACGAGAGCAAAGCCGCAACTGAAAGCTAGTCTTTATTGAAAAACTAAATATTGGCACGATCAATACTACGAGACCGCGTATGTAATGTACAGTAGTATAATGAACTCTATCAATTACCAAAGAAAATATATTTGTATTATCTGTGTGTCTGTTTGTGTATTCTAGTAGAAATAGAAAGTTCTTGATGTTGATGTTTTCGATTTACTAAAAATATATTGTTTACGTTTCATTCAATTTGTGCTGGTAATTCTTAGTTAGTATACAGAGAGTATTGACTCATCACTCTATACTTCATTTTCTTTTTGTTCAAGAGTCCAGACAATCCATTCTTCACCTGATTTCGAGACATTTTTACATAAGTGGCAGAATTCAACCCCATGATTTGTATCCTAGTACAGAAGTGAAAAGAAACTATTACCTCGAGTAGGAATCGGAACTCTTAACACTGTACAACGGCTTTAATATGCCACGATAGCCTTAAAGAAAATAAAAAAACTCTTAACTAAGATATTTACATCGTCCATCTATCCAAATCTATTTTGGATCCACGTGTCCATACATCAGCTAAAATTGATACCAACCTCGTGTTATCACAAATAGCTTACATTAACTGACGTTGTATATTATTTAATATGGTATCCACACCGTGACGTCCAAACCGCGTCCACCACCAATCTTGTAAACACGTTGCACGCCAAAATACTAAACACGTGGAGAAAACAGCTCGTGTTTATTAAATTAGATTTTTATATTATGTTCCATTCACTCATCTCCTGCATTTTAATGGGATAAGGGGGTATTAACACTAGGATCTCTAAGATCCTAATGTTAAAAAAAAATTCTTCGCTTTTAGTCCAAATAAATTTGTTCACGATGTATGCAGCATATAGTAGGATATACAAAGGGAGTCTATCTACAGACACTTCCCCACACACCACCTAATCATAGAAATATTTCGGGTTCAGTGGCAGAACACTAGGTTCTCTTTGCTTACTCTGCTATATTTCGCCCTTGAAGCTTTTATTTTTTCCTCACATATGCTAAGCTAACATACATGATTTATAGAGCTCAATCTCTACGTGCACTATAAGGTTTAAGACTATTTTTTATATATGTATTTAAGTAGAGGAATACAATGAGCGACGTTGAGTTCCACCACTCAACACGCAATTTATAGAAATTGTGTGTCTTAATACTAGTGTTAAGACATTCCGCGGTTCCTGCTTAATGGGGGATACAGCGAGAAGCAAAAGGTAAAGAAATGATAACGCCAAATGTTGCTACCGATCCAGATATATGTTTGATATAACGTATAATAACATATAGTTTAATTGGAGAACGTTTGGACAGTGTCCAAGAGTTTTGGATTCATATCCTGCTGTGTTCACTGTTTGTTTTGCGCTTTGCTTTTGTACGGCATTTCAATATATCAACGTGGCTTTTTTATTTATTACTTAAAGTAACAGTCGATTTTAACGCTCTGGTGAGGCAAAACGTGGCGTTGAGTCTTGCAGTCAATTCGCATGCAGAGTAGAGGCCAGAGTTCCTTAATAAGTTCTGTCTACTCACAAATTTACGTTAAGAAAAGCCTTAAACCGAAAAAATAATTAAAAAACGTATATTTCACGTTAATAATAAAACATTTTGCTTCATTTCAGTTTCAGTGTCCTGTCATTTAATGTCATCTACATTACTATACCTGTAACTCAAAAAAATATTTGACCAAGATCCAATAAAATAACCTTGGACATGTCAAATAGATGGTAAAACACATATGTTAATATTTTTAATTTAACTCACGTTGTATCTGACGCAATGTTTTTCGGGAAGTACGCTTTTGATTATTTATTAATAGCACACAGAGGACTGAATTACGTTTGCGGCAGTCAAGAGATTGAAAAAAAAACCAAATAATTATTAATTATTAATTAATTATATATTAATATAATAAATATCTTAAAACTAAGGACCGCTTTAACTGAGGTGAAAATAAAGAGTGCCATATATTTTTGGCACTACAATTAATAAACCAAAAAATTAAAACAATGGGGCTTTGAAAGGCTAATACGGGAAAGTCGCGGGGCGGTCGCCTGGGAAGCTTCAGCTTCAGCGTCAGTTTGGTCCGTCAGCATATTCGTGGGATTATGGTTACGTAACTACTGTGATTCGTCTTATATTGTTTATTTGTTTTCTTACTGTTTGCTATGACTTACCATTTTATATTAGACTAGCGTCCCACTCGCGGCTTCGCCCGCATATCACCTATAATACTTTTATTATAAAGTTTTTTTCAATTTGATTTTCATTTATTTCGTTTTTAAGAGATGGAAATTCCGTAAACGTAAGCCATTTCCTCCTTTTTCTTTTTTTAATAAGCAATCCGGTGTAGTTTTTAACGTCCTCTACAACTTCCCCTGACTTACGGAGGCCGAATAGAACATTCGTTTGGCAGTACAGTAGAAGGCACTACAGTAGAATGTGCCATCAATTAGGATGACTTTTGCATGGACGTCTCCTATGAGTCTAGGATTGGCGTACTTGTCGTGTAAAACTTTGCTTCGATGGTTCCAAGCTAGGTCTGCTGTGTGTACTGTCCTTTGGTTGCCTTTTTGGAGAATCACGTACTCCTCAATATTTCATCCATTTTAACGATATAGTGTTCCCTACCTAAATAACCTAATATCAATTCATTTTTCTTCGTAATATTAATTATTGTTAATATGTAAAACGAAATTACTACAAATAAAATATTATCTAATTCAGGTTATTTCAGGTTATTGTGACGCAGATAAAAATTATTATAGGAAAACACATGATTTCAATGCGTAATATTAGTATTTTTCAGCGTCACTTGAGATTATTAATTGGCCCATGTTCGACGATCATTGACATCACGTCATAGAGATTAAGCGATATAAACAACATGTGTTTTTATGCCACTCCCACATTTTTGGACGAGAGTATAGAAATACATAAAACCAATAATAAAGTACTCTATTCTTTATTTAAATTTTGGAGATATTGCGCTACTATATGATAGTTTGCCGTCCGTGTGGTTATTTCATTGTTTCGTTTTTCTTTTAAATAACTGGCTACTGCATCTTGACACAAAGAATCCTATTACAATCTATCAATTTTTCCAAAGTCATGTAATGCGTGTAACAGTGTAACGATTGTATTATTTTCAATAATTTTTATACCACTATAAACTCACAGAAAAAACTGTATTGAATTCCAATATTAGACAGGCAATGTTTAGAAAATTCTGCAGTGTATGGGGAAACACTAGGGTCCCTCTGCCTACCCTCCTACACAGGACACAACGTAAAGCTGCCATTTCACGCTTAAATTCAAAATACTATAAAATAACATGGCAACATTTTATTATTGGCATAAATTTGATAACTATTTCCTTACAACAGCAGCGTGTCTGGCATCCAGCCAGCACGCTGCTTAGCTTCCATCGGCGATTCTTGCTTTCACAACAACTATTTTTGTACTGATCTAACTGACAGGGGATTTATTACCTGTTAATGGTATATTAATTTGAGGTACACGTGTTTTTCTATTAGGTTGTGCTGAAAAAAAATTTTTGAGAAAGTTCTGAATGAATTACGGATCTTGACGCTAGGTTTCCTTTGTTTCGCGTGCTTTGTGGGAAAATGAAGCTGTATTTTTGTTTTTTTTTTAAGTAATTGTTGTATATTATTTTTTTATATAGATTTAATTTTAAAAGATTCTATTCAAAACTCGATGGAAAAATAAAATACTTGTACTAGTACGTTCCCTATCCCATTTCCGCCCAATTAAAAAGCCATCGCATATTGAGCGGCATAACTATATATATGTATCCCGTACATAGCGCGGTAGCCAGAGGGAACCTGGGAACGAAGTGTTAAGACACTCCGCTCCTATTAAGATATTTTCATTCCCCACTTTCCGCTGAATTTTAAAGGCATTGCGAGTTGAGTGGTAGAATTCAACGCTGCGCTTTGCCCCGTTACCAATTTACAGAAGCACGCTTGTGCCACAGCGCCAACACTAGCCTCTAACATATAAAGAATATAAATAAAAAAATATTAAAAAAAAACAAAAACCCCCGACTGCATAAAGCTAAAAAGAAAAAAACAAATCTAAATGTGATTATTTTTTTAACGTCACCTATTTAATAACACTTGGATTGTTAAGATGAATCTAACGGTACTTCAATGATGTAAATCCGTTCAGCGGTTCAGGAGATATGAGGTAATAAAGAATATTACATATATACATACATAAAAGATACGCGCGAAAGACATAACCCTCCCTTAGCAGTCGGAAAAAAGAGAAAGTCCCGATTTACCCTTTCGGTACGGAATCCTAAAAGTGAAATTATTCAATATTTCCAAGGCGCAATATTAAAATATTGAAGTGGAAAGGACTTCTCAGATATGACTGTTGACGTGATGGCGATAAGCCACGGACAGACTCTCTGATAATTTAGGGGAACGAGGGTATGGAGTGTTGCTTCTTATTTTATGAATATAAATTGGTATTTCAATTTTTAACCAACCTTCAAGAAGGAGGTTGTCAGTGTGACTTATATGTATGTGATGTAGCTGAAATTGGGTAATATGATATGCATGATATTTGAGTGTTCAGTTTTTGAGATATCCACGAATTCCATCTAGTATTAAAGCACTCTGTTCCCCACTTTCCTTGATATTGCATATTCAACGGCGGAACTCTACGTTACATTTTCTCTACCAGAGCGAAGAAAGGAAAATTATTATATTCTTTCTCCAAAATATATATGGAATTCAGACAATTTTTTGTTCAAAAATTAGTATTGTAAGATGATAATATGAAACATTTACACAGATCTGTTTTCCCACTCTAAAACTTATAACGTCATGATACAAAAGATCTTTAACAATAATATTTATATGTTTTTAAAAAATAAATGTTCAAAGTCCCATTTTCTTTGTCAAAAGTGACATATTACGTCAAATGAATGACGTTAGTAAAGTGCATAGAGGCAAGTCTGGAAACTTGCCAGTATCAGTTTAATCAGTGGATTATTAATTCTTGTAAGACCGTCGTGGCGTAGCGTCAGACAGTAAACTCGACGGTTGTAGGTTCAATTTCCACTCAGGGGCATTCCTCTGATGAAAATATTAATTTCTTCGCTCTGTTAAAAAGACAAATTGCGGAATTGAGTTCCGCCACTCAACACGCAATATGTCAGAAATTGGACGGACGGTAGAGAAGGGTAGAGAAGGGAGTGTCTTAAAACCTAGATGATGAAATGGCGTGAAGCACTTTTTTCGTTCTTTATAAATAAATTTTTATATATTTGTTTTTAAGCTTGCAATTTGAATTAACAACTATTGAATTTTGTAGCGATGTCGTAGACTTTATTTTGTATATTTTTTTTTTTAAGCTTCTCCCGCCATATCTATCGGTGATGATATGATCGTAATAACTTATTAGTATGGTAATATTTTTTTATTATTAACACTAATATCAAGAAGTCATTTTTTTTTATAATTTAAGTGAAATATTTGATTAGTATGCTTACGACATGAAATAAGAAAAAAATATAAAATGATATAGTATATAATAGCTTCACGCTGTATCACACACACAGCTGGGTAGGCAGAGGGAACATAGTGTTGAGACACTCCGTTCCCCACTTCCTCTCCGTCACCCACGATTAAATATAATGTTCATAGACATTATAAAATTACATCTAAACTACATCATTCTTTCCAACCTAGTACAACTGACAAGAGACAAGGTGATTTATCGTGGATACGGAAAATGGACGTCTTTTTTCGCTTATAAACTTCTCTCAGATAAACTTTCACGCTTTTCCTGAAAGAGCTTTTTTTATTTCACCCTTAATTTAGGGGTTGGAATTTTTTTGACATCAATTGAAAGTGAAAGTTGAGTTAAATATTTTTATTCCGCTGTATAAGAAGGAGGGTAATATTTTTCGAATGTATATTTATATTTTTCGGCGGCATACGGCGAAGCCCAAAAGAAAGGTAATGTTTTAGCGTGTATGTATAAATGTCCGTTCGTTTGTTTCCTTGTATCTATTAAAACAGTGAAGCGATTTTAATAATAACTCGTCGTTGGATTTCTCTTGATGGCGCGAGTGTTGTTGCATACATTAACTTAATTTTTGCAATTGGTTTTGGTTTTTTCTTCTCTTTATAATTCACTTATTTATTAATTTTTAACGCGACAATATTAGGAAATGTAGCTCCACTGGTGTTTCAATTATAGAAATATTTTTGTGTTAGATCGAATATTTCTCGGGTAAGATCTAAAGGCTGTAATATTTATATATAGTCCACTTAGAATAAATAATTTCATTTACAATTTTCAGTAACTTGTACTTGATTATAGGGACAAAACCACACCTAAAACATAGTAGTTTTGACATGTCATGTCAAAAAACTATGTGATGAAATCATTACAAATATACTTGTACAATATATTCATACATTAGCTTCACGCTGTATCCCGCACATAGCAGGGTAGGCAGAAAGTATCTGGAAGTGTTAAGACATTCGGTTCCGACACTTCCGACCCCATTTTCTGCCGAATTTTGGTGGCTTCATTACCAGAGAGAATATGAAAAATGAAATATTTTATTTCCTCGAGTGGAAATCGAACCCACAACCTATTCGTTGCAGTTGCACGAGCATAACATGTAAATTGGAGATAAATTTCTCATTTACAATTTTATTTAACAGACAGCTACTATCTTTCATAATACCGCAGTTAGAAACTTGGCGTCTGTCCAGTGCAGCTCTGTTTATTTGTATCAATCTCCTTTATTACAATTTAAAGTTATACACGACATTGGATGTGTGGATTATAGTATTGAATTCAAAATAGAAATTGATTGAGGCTTCGTGTTTGCTTATACCTAAATGCGACGATTGTGGATTCGAATCCCATTTGAGGAAATAAATTGATTTGGTTAAGATAGAGTTCGACATTGAGTCTCACCACTCCACACACTTTTCTCTACGCCATTTATGTTTGCTGATGATCTAAAAATTGTCAAAATTATCCATAGTGCCGACGATATTTGCTTGCTACAGGAGGATCTAACTAGTTTAAATATTTGGTGCTGAATGGCATGATACTTAATACAAATATTTTATATTTTTATATTGCATTTTCGTTGAGCAAATCGAGGTCACTTAAAAGCTACGCATATGGGCTTGTGTATTTTAGGTTAGACAGCTTGAAAAAAAGATCATCATTGGTACAATCATTCTGCTTCAAAGTGCCGAGGAGTACATACAAGCCGTCTATCCTTCTCGTAGTGCCATTTCGAAGGTCTGTTTTAGCTAAAAATTCCCCTGTGCGCCTTAGATCCATTCAGATCGCAGAAATGTCCGTAATTTTAATTTTCTTTTTGGCTTAAGCTATGTTATAAATGTATCATTCTCTCCTTTTTTCAATTAAACTTTATATATATTTTTTGGCATTAATTAATATAGAAACTTTTCTGTTTTAATCTCCAATGTTGCATGCGATATTCATCTTAAAAGGTAATGCATTTAGTGAAAAGGATTTAGAAAACTATTATTGTAAAATTGATGCAATTACCACTGTTGAATCTGTATTAATAAATAAATAAACATTTATGTTAAAGAGAATTGGGCGGAAAGCCATCAAATGAAGCCAGTCGTGGCGCGTGTTACTATAAGTGCGTCAGGTTGTGGGTTCGATTTCTACTCGAGGAAATGAAATATTTTTTTTTTCTCTTTGGTAACTAAAAAATAAATGGAAGGATATAAAATCAACCTATCTTTTTCAAAGCAAACAGGCCTAAAGCTATTTGTCTACATCTTCCCTCAACTTACAGTTTTACTTTGATGAAAAAAAAACCTAATATGTTAGAAAATAGACAAAAAAAAGGAATAAAATCGGCAATATCGTTCATCAATATCCTGTAATGTTCAGTATTTTTCTTTCCCGCCATTTGTTACCGGAAGAGGAAGTGACGCCATGTTTGCTATAATCGCCTAATATAGGATGTATAAAGATAAAATTATTTTTTGGATAAAACTAAGGTTTATAAGATTTTTTTAGGTTCTTGTTGTATACAGTGGGGTTAGCGGGGAATCTGGGGACTTAGTGTTAGGCAAAGAGAATTTGGTATTCTGATTACTTCTATCAGCTTTGCATCGTATCCCGCATACTTATAGCAAGACAGAGAACCTAGTGTCCTGACACTCCATTCCATCCACTTTCTGGCCGAATCATGGACATTAAGTGGCGGAACTCAACGCCGCCCTTTGAATAAACATTTTTGGAATATAGCTAAAGTATAGCTGAGTAATTAAATCAAAATAATCATTTATATTCCACAGTTACACGTCTAAATGTTATTGTAATCTGATTTGGCAACTCATCACATCTCAAGATTGTCATCTTAAGTTGTCAGAAGCTAAATATACTTCTTTTAAGGCCGTCGTGGCGCAGTGCGACAACGTTTGCTGTAAAGACGATGGTTGCGAGTACGATCTTCAATCGAGAGATTGATTACGTATGTGTGTGTGCGTGTGTCTTTGCGCGTGCGTCTTACTTATTTGTATAATCATCAGCACTAAGATGAATACCAATTTTCGAAGTCACGTTAAATACAATAAAAATAAATTAATCAGCTTTACGCAGTATCCCGCATGTAGCAGGGTAAGCAGAGTGAACTTAGAGTTAAGACACTCCGTTCCCAATTTTCCGCCGAATTTCTCGTGGTTTTACGTGTTGAGTTGCGGAACTCAACGCCGGGCTTTTGTCTTGGTGCCAGAGCGACGATATGAAAATATAATTAAACATAAATTCATTCTCCCCAGTCGGGACTACAAGCTAAATAAAATCACTTAATAATATAAATATTCTGAATATAATTTTATGCAGGTAGCGCGTGACAATGTATCCTGGTGTGAGATTAGCAGTGTTGAAGGACTGACGGTTTTGCTGCTGTTTCACTTGGCTCAGATTATTTTGAAAAAAATCCAAAAAAAAAATGTTGAAGTTCTTGTGGTGCGGCGGCACAGTGTCTAGAGCTAATTAACATTTGTGGGTTCTCTGCATTGAATTTTGCCTGTATAATGATATTTTTTAGAGGTTATTAGTAAACCATTCCATTATAAGCAATATCTTGAAATATTACGCGTTGTGTTGTATGGGGAACGTAGTGTCTTAATACTCAATTCCTTCTGCACACCCTTTATATGTATATGCGTGATACAGCGTGAAGATACAAAAAAAAACAAATTATATAATATATAGGATCCGGCAACATACTCGTATACACCATCAATAAATACATTTTTTCTTTATAAATTGTACGCAATATTTTCTCTGAATGTTGTTTTCGGTCAACCTGTCCGATAACTTACAGGAAGTGCTCGTATTCTTGCTTGAGTAAGGCAAATGAAAAATTGTGCCCACCTTTATCTAAGGACGATAAATCTCGTGAAATGGACCAGCGGTCGTTTATCATGGCTGGTCATTTTATATATTATATAAATATTGCAAAGAAAATATACCTAGGTAAAGGGAAAAGGTTAGGTAAAGTTTCTTTTTCACACGTTTTTTTAGGTCGACTTGTAACTGCGTAACTTTGTAATTATGTAATAAATCCTTTTTTTTAACATTTTTAAAGTGTTATTCCACACTTAGGAACGAAAAATACTTATTTAGAAAACGTATAAAAATTTGAACGTAGCGGGACTCGAACCTACACCTCCTGGAAACCGACCAGGCGCTCTGACCACTAAGCCAAGACCACGTTCACCTGGTCGGTTTCCAGGAGGCGCGAGTTCGAGTCCCGCTACGTTCAAATTTTTTTACGTTTTCTAAATAAGGAATATGGTCACTTTATATCAATTTAGCATCATCATAAAACCTTGGATTTCGTTAAAATCCTAAATTTCGAATTTTGAAAGTGCGTTAAAATTAGGTGTCCATGTTTCCCCTGTCTACCCTCCTATATGCGGGATACAGCATGAAGTTAAAATAAACTTATTTACGTAGCTTAGGTGATGACATAATAGTGTATTATTATATTGCATATACTCTATATGAGGTCAGTCGTGGCGCAGCGGCACGAAGTGTGACTGTAAAACCGACTGGTTGTGGGTTCGATCCCCACTCGAGATGAGATATTTACTTAAATTTATGTTTTCATTTCTTCGCCCTGGTGTCGAGGCTAAGCGCGGCGTTGAGTTCTGCCACTCAACACGCAATGCCTCCAGAATTCAGTAGAAAGTGGGGAACGGAGTGTCATAACACTAGGTTCCCTCTGCCTACCCTGCTTTGTGCGGGAAGCTGAGACATATACTCTGCAATAAATAGGTACATAGAATGGCTGGTACTAACGAGGAAAGGAGAAGCGAAAATGATGAAAAACGTGCTCAGGTGGTTTGTGCACGTCGAGAGAATGAGAGACGAAAATATGACAAAAAAGGATTTATAAAGCAAGAGTGAGTGGTAAGAGAGCCAAGGGGACACCGTATTCCGCTTTGTAATCAGAAGTAGCTACCTTATTAGTTGTTTAGATAAACGATATAGCTGCAGTTACATAGCTGGGTAGGGAGAAAGAGGCTGCTGTTAAGACACTCCCAAGTTCAGCAAAATTCAAGACATTGCGTGTTGCGTTGTTACTAGAGCGAGGAAATATATACGTTTGTAATACGTTCCTCCGCGTGAGAATCGAACCCGCAACTGTTGCGTTTACATTCATACACTGTACCGCTCCTAATTTATTATTGTACTATAAATTGACATTTATTACAAGTGCCATATTAATATATTATGTTAATGACAGACAAACGAAATAACTTATATTTTTAATACTTTTGTACAGCTGTTTCTGTACTGAATTGTTTTGAAGCATTCCCCTGGGCATCGACTTTTCTGAAATGATCGCACACGATGAACTAAAATACACGTATATTCGTATAACTTTTATGATGAATAGCTTAAATTTAGATTAAAAAAAAACATCCTCATGCTGCATCCCGCTTATAGCAGAGTAGGCAGAAGGAATCTAGTGTTAAGATACTCTTTTTTTTTTTGAGGATTAAGTGGCGGACACTTCCGATCCCCACTTTTTCCCTGGTTCTTACGGCATTGCTTGTTGATGGGCGGAACTCAACGCCGCGCATAGCTTCGTTATTCTAACTATTGAATTTCCCCGAGCGGGAACCATACATTTTGTTTACAGCCGCACTCTTGTGCCCCTGTACCACGATTTGATGAATGTATTATGGTTCTTACATAAAATATTAAACATGTCCCGGAATAGGATATGAACCAGCAGCGCTCGAGTAAACAGACCAACAGTACCCAATACAACTAGTAATAATCGTTTAGTAAAAAAAAAACCCGGGAAATTGTGAGTCGGACTCGCCCACGGAGAGTTCCGTAGCAATTTTATGATTGTAGGCTAACAACAAATACAATTTATAAAAGAATTAAGTGCGGGCGTATGTGCTCATTTTGTATTAAGTGAACCACAATTGATATGAATTTCAACAAGATACCTCCACACGATCTTGAGATAAAACATCTTGGCAGACGGACAGACAGATAAGTAAGTTATCCTATAAGGGTTCCGGCTTTTCCTTTTGAGGTACGGAACCCAAAGAAACCAAGTTCAAAAAACCTTGATAAATACCGCAATTATAAAATCATCCCACAATCACAATCGTACCTGCGTTAAGTAATTAAAATTATATTTCAATACAATGATGCAATTTCTTATCAGTTTACATCATTGTATTGAAATGGAAATACATTAGTTCGTAGAATAGAATAGAATTAAATAGTATCATGAGAATCTTCCCCTTCGCAACTGTTTGGAATTGTAGGTATTTTTTTCTTCTATAGATATTTCAAATGCATCTACAATTCAGTTTAGAATTTATAGAATAATTGTCTTTTTACGATATTTGTATTTAAGTGTAATTAACTAACATCGTGTGTTTAATCTTATATTTTTTTAAACCTTCACTCTGGGTATTTCTCTTGGGTATGGCAGGGTAGATATCGGGGATCCCATTAAGACACTTCCCTTCCTCACTTTCTTTCGAATTCTGGAGTTGTTCATTCCGTGTTGAGTGGCGTAACTCAACGCCGCACTTTTTAACTATTTATACATACCACATATAGCGTGACATGCATAGAGTGCCTAGTATAAGCCACTCTTCTCTCACATTTATTGCTTAGTTTTTAACAGATCTCGGCTCCATATTACCAGATCAGATTATTGAAAATAACAATCAAAATAACGAAAATATAATTAACTCCCCGAAAAATTTAATTGAAATTAGTTTTGTTAAATAAGTTTATTTTTTTAAATCTATAGAGTAATCGCGTGCCGGACGTGTGTTTTGTTCGAAATAGACGAAAGCGGTGTTACTTAATTTATCGTTGCACTGATAAAAATAGTAATTTCCGGTGCATTCAAATGTTTTAAAGGGTGTTAGTTGTGATTTTATAAGTTTTTTTATTACAAAATTCACCCAACAGATTTATTTTGATTTTATTAAGAACTTCACGCTGTATCCTGCATATAGCACAGACAGAGACAGAGGGGATCTAGTTTTAAAACAAAAATTTCTTTACATTAACACGAAAAGCGCTTTCTATTGTTATCCGGATGGAAGTGAAAATAATTAATTCCTCTCGGAATTGCGGGAATTGAACCCACAACTGTTACGTTTACAATCAGACACGGTGCTACTACGCCACGACGATTTCACTGTATAGTGAAACCGAACTCCCTACCCTAAGCTTAAAAGACCCTCATAAAAATTATAGATTCATAAAAAACAACGTAACGACCCATAGAAGCAAGTGAAGCAGGTGTCGACCTCAATAGGTCAATGGGTAGGCAGCTGACGTGGAAAGTTCAAGAAACTTTTGAATTACAAAGTTTTTGTCAAAGTTTAAAATGAGTGGTTGTTCTAACATCACGCTGTATCCCGCAAATAGTGCGGTAGACAGAGGGAACCTAGTGTTAACATACGTTCCCCACACACCACCTAAACCACCTTTATTAAAGTCAATATAAAAGCTAACTTAATGCCTTATTGATATAGTGGGGAGTGTCTAATACCACGATTGTTGTGGGTTCAATCGAAGATTTAAATTACAATTAAAAAGAAAAAGAAGATTACAATTTAAAATATTTGCTGCACAGCTTCTTTATTTAGTTAACAACAATGAACGTAGATTCGTAGATAGCACACGATTCTCTCAAATAGAAAGAATCGTGTGTGAAATAATTCCGCCATATGTGAAAATGAAAATAGATCTTTCCTCCGAATGGGAATCGAACCCACTATCATCGTGCTTACAAGTCAAACAGAGAAAAAAATATATCACTTTTTAATCTTAAATAAACTGCTAAGCAACACCGAGTACAGCAACTAGTATACCTAAAGTCTATATATACACCTCATTCCCTTTCCCTAACAATACTAGATCCAATAAAAACCGTTTCAATACGTTTCACAACGATCATTTGAACTAACAAGCTGTGTAATTTAACATTTATAATTCTAAACGAACAGACAGTGATCTTTTTTATGTAGGGACTTTTTTATATATGCCGTATCCCGCATATAACAGGGTTGGTAGAGGGAACCTAATGTTAAGACATTCCGTTTCTCTCTTTGTTCTCTATTTTCGAGACGATGTGGTTGAGTGGCGTAGCTGAACGTCGCACTTGGTTTTGTTACCAGAGGAAATTTATAATAGTTAATATCTCTGAGTGAGAATCGAATACACTACAACCTCTACGTTTACAGTTAGACGTTGGGCCGCTGTGCCATGATCTAACAAGCAATTTTAAAATTATTATTCTAAACCAGCAGATAATTAAGCTTTCATAATTGTGATTCTATAATATATTTTTTATAAAAGATAGGCATCTTTTCTTGCTTTACACGTTATTTTCTGTATTTATTTTAGAAGGATCTAGTGATACTCCGTTGATTTGAACAGTCCGTAATTTTCATCTTATTATATCATTTTTATTACTGAATTTTAACCACTTGTAATAATACTATCATCATCAAACTTGAAAGTTGACAATATAAAAATATAGTATGGAGCTGGTCTGATGATGGACACAGGATCTGTATAGTTTCTCTTCAGAGGTTACTAATAAACCATTTGCGTTTAGGCTCAACGTTTCGAAAATTGAATGGAAATTGTGGAACAGAGTATATAAACACTAGGTTATGCCACCCTGCTTTATGAGGAATACAGTTTGAAACTACAAAAATAAGAGACCGGAACAAAAAAAACGCAGTTTATCCGAGCCCGAGAGAATTTAAAGTAATGGTTTATCCTAAGAGGGAATCAAACCCAGCACTGTACCGTTTACAGTCAAATGCTATCTCACTGCGCCACGACTATCTCAATATAATATACTTATCTAATATAATTGAAATGGATTTGCAAATAATAGTTTTTACGATGTTCCCATAAAACTGGAGTCGTAACACGCTCACCTTCAAACATGATACATGGGTGCTAGTCACGCTATTTTTTGTATTTGCTTATGTTTTTAAAGATTTTTAACTTACATTCCCATGCGGTTTCACCTGTATGGTAGTAGCTAAGAGTTGTGTCTGACGCAGTCTAAGTGATTGAGGTAACTTCGAGGTGAGGTACCTTAGATACAGCCAACAGTGGGTTATATGGAAACGATTGTTTTTTTTGTAATGTTATAAAGCTTATATGGATCTTAATTATATGGACTGAAAATCTGAAAATATGTTATTTATTAGTATATTAATAATATTGTATTCAGGTTTTCACGATGAATGAACTTGCAAAACGACTTTCGATTCGAACCGATAGTTCCTGAGATTAGCGAATTCAACCAAACATGCTCGTGAGTTTTATAAAACATTAGCATAGATATATAATAAGTGTCTATTATAGTAAATGGTGTTTTTTTTTCTGGAAAGAAATATCTAGTGATATCTCCGTCTTATCAAAGCGGAGAAAAGAAAATAATTTATATGTAATATTTTTTGAATGTATATATATAACTTAACTTAACTAACTTAACTTAGCTTCACGCTTTATCCCTTGCGGGGTAGTCAGAGAGAACGTAGCGCCAAACGCTACGGTCTCTACATACCTCTTTCGCCTCGTCCACTGTCATCAACCTCTTCATACATGCCCTTCGGGGGGTCCTCATGCTTTTTACGTGACCTTCCTCCAGTATCTTTGATACTGTGTTTTCGAAGGTCAACCGAGGTCTCCCCCTACCTCTCTTACCGCTCACTTTTCCATCATAAATCTTTTTTGCCATTTTTCCATCACTCATTCGTTCGACGTGCCCAAACCAGCTGAGCACGTTCTTCTTCATTCTCACCGTGACATCCTCGCTAGTACCTGCCATTCTGTGTACCTCTTCATTGCGGATTCGATCAGCTAAGCTGACTCCGCATATCCTACGAAGAGATCGCATCTCCACAGCATTCATCTTTCTTTCATTCTTCTTCTGTAATACCCACGTTTCGCTGCCGTATAACAGAGTCGGTACCAAAACTGCATTGTGTACGGCCAAACGCGCAGCTGTGCTGACGTTTTGCCGTCTCATCAATGCAGCTAAGGCTCCGTTAACCTTGTTACCGGCAGCAATACGCCTTTCCACATCCATCTCGTATTTTCCATCTCTACTGAACATACTTCCCAAGTATACCACTTCATTCACTTGTTCTAATATCTTACTATTTACACTGATCTTACATTCCGTCCTTTCTTCATCTCTTTCAAAAATCAGAACCTTTGTCTTATTCACATTGAGGCTTAGACCATTATATTCACACCCTTCTTTCAGAGTGGTGACCAATGCCAGCAACTCGCATTCTGATGATGCAATAAGCACTGCATCATCTGCGTACAGCAGGCAATTCACATTTAGGTCACCTACTTTCACTCCCATATCACTTTGTTTCACTCCTTGGAGACAGCTATCCAAATACAAATTGAACAACCAAGCTGACATGGCGCAACCTTGTTTAACACCCGATCGGATGTCAAACCAGGGCGACATGCCAGCTCCTACTCGCACGCAGGCTGAGTGATCTCTGTAAAGAGACTTTACAGCCTGCAGCAAGGGTCCGCTCACATTGTACCGGGGTAGTATCTCCCATAATTTCGCTCTTACAACTCTGTCAAACGCCTTTTCCAAGTCCACAAAAGCACAGAAAACTTTTTGGTTAACGGCCAAAAATTTTTCCGTGAAACTGCGAAAGGAAAAGATCTGATCCATACACCCTCTTCCAGGTCTAAAGCCCCCTTGGGCCTCCCACAACAACCTTTCAGATCTCTCCTGCATTCTTCTCGCTAAAACTTTAGCATAAACTTTACTACCTAAGCTAATCAAACTGATAGCTCTATGGCTTGCGCAGTCTATCTGTGAACCTTTGCCTTTATACAAAGGCACGATGACCGCACCTCGCCAATCGTCTGGGACCTCCCCTGATTTCCAGCACAAATTGCACAAAAACCAGAACAAGTCCAAGACGCGTGGCCCACCATATTTGATCATCTCGGCAGTAACTCCATCTGCTCCCGCTGACTTACCACATTTCAGACTTCGTATTGCACTCTCAACTTCTTTTACACTGATTTCGCCATCAGCTACATCAAGACTCAGCGTTTCGCTGCTACTTGAGACTGAGGCGTCATCACATTCATACATCTCCTTGTAAAATTCCGCCCATCGCTGCAAAATGTGTGGTTGTTCTGTTAGAATTTCACCGTCCTTCGAAAGCACCCCTTTCATTCTACAGGCTAACGAGCAACCTCGAGAAACACTAACTTCTCTCTATAAAAACTTTGTATTTTCCTTGAAGTTGTTCGTTAACCTTTCATCTCTTTCATTCCCTGCCTTTTCACGCTTCATCTTGATCAGTACTTTCGTCTGGTGCTTTTGCAGCTTATACTCTTTCTTTTTTGTCTCTCTCATACTTTTATCTTTACCAGAGGCTTTATAATCCTGCCATGCCTTCTTCTTTCTTTCTACTGCATCTTGCACTTCATCATCCCACCATTCATCACGCTTTTTGCTAAAGCCCCTTTTACCTTTACCACATACCTCTATCGCTGCTTCCTTCATACAATCCCTAAGGTTCTGCCAGCATACTTCAATATTTCCATTTCCAGATTCACTGCTGTCTAGCTTTTTGGAAACTCTTTCTTGATATTCCTTTCTAGTCGGTGGATCTTGAAGCTTCCAGCTTCTTATGCGGTAATTCGACTCCAAGTCTGGACACCTCGTGTAGCTGCGCCAACCCGCGAACAGACCCCTTATTCTAGCAACGACTAGATAGTGGTCTGTTCCCAGATCAGAACCCCTAAACACTCGTGTGTCCATGACTTGGCTTCGAATACGCTGATCCACTAGGAATAAATCAATCATACTTTTCCCTTCCGTTCGCTCCCATGTATACATGTGAATTTGTTTGTGGTCAAACATAGTGTTTGCCACAAACAAATTCCTTTCCTTGCAAATTTCCAATATAAGCTTTCCAGCCTCATTTATTCTCTTGTCACCATACTGATCTAACACTCCCTCGTAACCGCTTCGCGCAGTTCCGACCCATCCGTTCAAATCGCCACATGTTATTAATTTTTCATTCCCTCTAACGCTACCTAGAACATCCCTGACACTCTCCCAAAACTCCTCGAGTTCGCTTAATAGAGCTGAGGATACTGGTGCATACGCCACTAACAAGAATACTCTTGTTAGCCCCAGCTTGAAGCGAATCCAAAGCAGTCTCGGGTTGATCGCCTTGTATTCAACCGCTGCACTAACCAACCGAGAGGACAATAACACACCTACACCTTGACAGCCCCGCCCGCTCTCTGGTACGCCGGCCCAGAAAGCGACCCGACTGTCCGGCAAATCGGTCGTGTCATTGCCCTTTCGCTTGGTCTCTGTCACACAAACGACATCCAAATCTCTATCATCCATCACATCTAATAATTCATTCATCTTTTCTTCCATCCCTCCTCTTACATTCCACGTAGCTATTTGTAGCTCCGTCCTCCACCTCCCGCCGTTCCGGACATGGCGTGTTGGGTGGCGGTCCCCAACGCCGCATTCGTCGCCACTTGACACACCAGCGGGGACACACTGGTGCGCGTCGCCTTGGGGGGACGCCCTATCAGTGCGCTCTCTCGAGGTGCATGTGGCGGATGGAACGTTGCAGCCCTCGTAAGGGCTGGCAGGGGTCGCTGCGAGCAAGCCTTCCATCTTGGACCCCCCCACATGTATATATATAGAACCTACGAAATGACACAACGACGGGTGACTGTACCATTTCGGTCAATAATGTAACAAATGGTACTTTGAATTAATAAAATTCTTATGTCAATCAAAAAAAGGGGATAGAAATCGAAAAGAATTACAAGAGTCACTAGAACCACTAGGTTCACTATACTCTCTATATAATTAAGCATACGGGGTCACTAGAGTCACTAAAGTCACTATTTAACAATACATAATGTGTAAAAACCATAAATTTTAAAAATGACATTATAAACTTTATGTATGTATATATGAACTTTCATGGGTGATGGAACAAGCAATTTGTTTCGGCTAATTATTTTGCTTCAGTGTGACATTTTGGTCAGTCACGACTATATTCTGTTATAACTAAGTCCTTTATAATATTTTTTATCATGCTGTATCCCTCATATAGCGTGGTAGGCAGACGGAACCTAGTGTTAAGACACTCCGTTTCCCTATTTTCCCTCCAATTTACGAGTCATTGCGTGTAAATTTATATTATTCTGATTCTTATTTTTATTGTTGCTTATATATTTATAAATATACGTTTTATAAGTTTAAGTAAATGTAATATAAAGATAATTTAAATTTAATACAGGATAGTTGCTATTTTTATTATTGTAATAAACAATATAATTGTAAACTTTACGTTGAAAACAACATTTGTGTCCCGATTCTTCTCAATAGAATTGTCCTCCGAACCGGTCCACGCTTTATGTCCATTCGACGATTCAAAACATACTTATTTAGGAAATGTATAAAAATTTGAAAAACGTATAAAAACATTTTGAGAACGTGTGGCTTTATGGTCAGAGGTCAGAGGAGGCGCGGGTTCGAGTCCCGCAACGTTCAAATTTTTATACGTTTTCTAAATAAGTATTATATATTCTTTCCTAAGTGTGGAATAACACATTAAAGATGTTATAAAAGATTTAAAAAATACTTGAAATATTCATTTGGAATAAAACTATTATCAATTTGAATACATATATGTATATCTCTACAGTCTCTCCTTTGCCCCATCAATATTCTTATTTAAGCAAAACTAGACCCCATATTCTGCTTAATCTGAAACAAAACAAAGAAAACGATTATAGTTAAAGGTCTTATTTCCAAAATGTTAAAGCGCGGCGTTGAGCTCCGCCACTCAACCTTCGAATCTTAGTCGTCTACAATAAATTTACACTACCTTACAAATTCCATTTAAAGTAATCTAACAAATGTATCATTTAACTAATTTCTCTTAGTAGAACAATAACAATATTTATCATAATAAATAATAAATAGAAAGTTTATAATAATTGTACGCAGCAAATTGAATTTGCCGAGCGAGTTGTTGCGGACAAAGGCTGTCAAGAGAGCGATCAGCCGACTGTGTCTCCTGGGCTGTTCCATCATGTGCACATTGGAACTGATTAACACTAGTGGTGTAATGGTTAGCGATGGTTGTGGGTTCGATCGATTTGAGATTGGTTAAATTTATATAACTTTTTCCCGCTTTGGATCAGGTGCAGCGTTGAGTTCCGCTAAAACGCAACGTCTTGAATTGAGCATAGTTAACAGGGTTTCTTGATACTAAGCTGATTAATGTCTATTATGCGGGACAAAGCGTTAAGTGAGGCCAGTCGTAGCGCAGCGGCAGGAAGTGTGACTGTAAAACCGACTGGTTGTGGGTTCGATCCCCACTCGAGGAGATGAAATATTTACTTAAATTTATATTTCCATTTCTTCGCTCTGGTGTCGAGGTTAAGCGCGGCGTTGAGTTCTGCCACTCAACACGCAATGCCTCCAGAATTCGGCAGAAAGTGGGGAACGGAGTGTCTTAACACTAGGTTCTCTCTGCCTAGCCTGCTGTGTGCGGGATACAGCTTGAAACTGATTTGATCTCACCACAGAAAACATCAATGTGACTTGTGTGTTGTGTGTGTGTGATGTGTGGACCTTCAAACACAACAAGAATTTCAATTCGAATATGTAATTAATTAGAAAAACGTGTTCAGCCAAAAATAACTCTTTGGCTCTATAGTATTAGTATAGATATACAAATTATTCAATATGTTATCCATATTTACATTGCAGTGTTAGGTTCTGTCTAAATAGGCAGAAAATAGAAAACAGAGTGTCTTAACACTGTATTATGTGTGCTACAAAAAAATTAATATATAGGAAATAAACATCCATCTGTCCACAAATAAAATAATAGAAACAAACACGGATCGTATCACATAGCAAATGAAAGTTTGTCCTGATAACAGTATTGTTGCGGGTTTTTGGGCTCTGACCCCTCCCGCGTGGTACCTGCCGATGCTTATCAAATGTGAATACTACCTGACCGTGACTTACGTGTTTTAGATTAGAAGGTGAAATAAATTTTTATGTAGTAGTCTGGTGTACTATACGCGGCGTTGAGTTTCGCCACCCAATACGCAATGTCTCAAGAATAAATACACTAGGCTTCTTTTAGCCTACTTTGCTAAAAGCGTTAAACCTTATCTTTTTTATAAATCCTTCCTTATAAGAATAATCCTTATGTCCTTAAAAGATTTTTTAAAAATGAAATATAAGGATTTTTTTGTTATTTTTATCTTGTTTAAATAATTAAATCTTGGTCGCTTGGTCTTATGTTACCTACAAACACTATAAATATAAATATGTCCTCCGGGTACTATTTTAACTGACAACCTTTTTAAATTAAGCAAAACACAAAAGAAATATGCTACAATGCATGAAAATAATGTGATTCGTAACATCAATTTACATACGGTAAAAGTAATAAAAAATCAGTTTCACATTTTTCCCGCATAACAGAAGAAACCTAGTGTTGAGACACTCACTCTATTTCCCACTTTCAACGTAATTTCAACGTTGTGTGTTGAGTGGTTGAACTCAACGCCGCGCCGCAATTTTTCTATTATATAGCTGGACGTTTAGGAGATTTATATTTTAAATACTAACTAGAAACTACATGTGTTACGATCATTGAAGCCATTGTGGCGCAAGGGCACAAGCGTGTGACTGTAAAAGCTACGGTTGTGGGTTCGATCCTCACTTAACACGCAATGTCTCAAAAATTCGGCGAATAGTGCGGAACTGAGTGTCTTCATACTAGGTTCCCTCTGTCTACTCTGCTACATGCAGAACAGCGCGATGCTGAAACAAAACATTAAAAGGGTTCTTTAAATTTTTTGTTTAACTATAGAATAGTCTATTTTAAAACAATCTTTATAGATGTTTATTTTAACGATGTATTGTACTTTACAAATCAAGCCCTTTTGCTTGACATCTACATTCGATGGGTGCAATCATTCGTAGTTCGCCATTTTGTTGCGGCAGTCATTTTTTACAATACATACTTTCTTGTGGAATTTTGTTCTACGCTTTGCCTTGAAAATATTAATAATTAATAATTTATTCCCCCGAATGGAATCGAACCCAAAACCGTCGTTTTTACAGTCACACGATTGTGCTACTGCACCGCGAAGGCCTCAGTTCTGTATTTGCATTGTTGATGATAACTCGGAAACTTGGAGTTTCTTGGTCAAATCGAACTTGCTATATATATACAAGCACCCTTTTTTTATTATCGCTGGGAAATGCATTTACGCAGACCGCAAAGGCCTTACGGTGAGCGGTTCTGTGGGACTCACCGGTGAAACCGATCCTACCCACTAAAACCCAGCGGAAACCCTCTCCACCAATATGAGACGCCGCAGGATCGCTTGCGCATACTACTACGACTCCTTAAAAGAAGGCCCGCCTATTGCGGGCCCTCGCCTTCAGGGTGCCTCGGGGTTGTACACAAGCACCCTAACACGACAAGTTAAAAAAACTTCTAAAAATACAAAAAAAAACACAAGCACCCTAAAACGACGAGTTAAAAAGCTTCTAAAAATACAAAAAAATATTTAGCGAGGTGAAAATGGGGATGTACCGATATAAATTTATATGTAAGTACACTTTACCCTGAAACCCTCATTAATACTATATAAAATATCTAAACCCTACAAAGTACTCTGAATGTATGTATGTATGTATGTATGAACGTCAAGTTTAACGATAATTATCCCTTATCTACGCGGTTATGGCGTCTTCATACGTAGAGGCGTTTATAAATTAAAATAAAGACAGTTTTCTTTTAGTAGAAAAATAAAACTGATTACTTGTTTTGGAGGTTATGGATGGATGTTGTGTTTATTATTAAAAATATATAGGTGGTTAATATAAGTAAATTTTTAAAATAGTACATCAAAAATAAACGGTACTATTATTGCTATTACACAACAAAAGTAAATAGCATGGCGTAGCTTCAATGTGGTTGTAAGCATTAAAGTATTTAAAAACTTACAATTAAAGTAAAAGACAGAATGACATACAATTATTTATCTATAATATTAATATCAAATAGCTGAAATACATACTAATGTAAAAAAATACTTATTCAAACAGAATTTTTTTTCTTTTTGAAAGACCATTTATTGAAGAAGATAATTAGGCCATATAACATTTCGCTGGTCGCTGGTAGTGGTGTAGACCAGACTAGTCTGGTCACCCAAAGTCACTTCCACTCTAAGTTTTTTTACTTAATGACGAAGCAGTAGATACAAACTAGTTCTATAAAAAAAACGCTACGTGCCTCTTGTTCAAAAACAAACGCGGCGTTTCCACTCCCAATCTGTCCACACAAAACCTTTATAAGGTCGTAAAAGCTGAGCGTCTTAAGAGATATTAGTGCTAACTGTTTATTGCTTACTTATCTGCATCGTAAATCGTGGGATGTGGGTTCTATCTCCGCGTGTGCCATTAGGATATAACTTCTTAATCCATAGCTTAACGACCGCGGTGGTCTTTAGGTAGTTTTAGAGGGAACCTTGAAATATAGGTTAGACTAATCTGCATAAATATATGTATATATGTATTTTCAATGTTGCCACTGTCGAGAAAGTATAGTATCGTGGACTATAACTATTCAAGGATTAGGGCAAAAAATAAAATAAAAAAGTATTTGCGATATTCTGATTTAGACAAAAAAAAGGCAAGAGGTGGTTAATCCTTAATTTTTTAAATTTGATGAATACTGGTTTAATTTTAAATAGCTGACAGCCAAAAATTATGATTTACTTCTTTTTTTTGCTCTATGTATAAGCTTCAATTAAAATAGAGAGTGAATTTCAACATGTAAAATAGTAATGTTACAAATAATTATTTTTTTAAAGACAATGTTTTTTGCAGTCATCACAATCACGAAAATAGTAAAATTATATTATATCAGCTTCACGCTGTATCCCGCACACAGCAGGGTAGGCAGAGAGAAACTAGTGTTAAGACACTCCGTTCCCCACTTTCTGCCGAATTCTGGAGGCGTTGTGATGATGTCTTAACACTAGGTTCTCTCTGCTTACCCTGCTGTGTGCGGGATATAGCGTGAAGCTGATTATTTATATTAATAAAGTATTATAACATTTGACACAGCATCTTCAACACCAAACAGGCTTCGGTTATCTCGATAGCTAATGCTCTGACCTAGATATGATTACCATCTTCATGTTGTATAAGCGCTATTTGTATTGCAAATTGATCGTGTAATACTTTTTTTATCATTTTAAAGTGTTATTACTTAGGAAAGAAAATACTTATAGACTTGCACGGGTTCAAATCCCGTTACGTTAAATTTTTCATCCGTTTCCTAAATAAGTATTTTAGCATTTTTTCTTGTCAAATGATAATTCTAGTTAATTATCTTTGGGTAGCGGAAATTTGTAAAATCTTCCTACAGAGATGCTAGTTATAACCGCGCTTATAAGAATTTCGACGTAGCTTGATGAGACCGTATGGCTTAGTCAGATCAGAGCGCTTGGACGGTTTCAAAGAGGCGTTGGTTCAAGTCCCGCTACATTAAAATTATTAAACGATTTCTAAATAAGACTATTATTGACTAAAGTTTCATATAAAACTAACCTTGACTTGCGGCCTCTTTCCTATGGGCAAGTGAAAATAACTAAGGTTTGTGTATACCACATGACACATTCTTAGTGCCTGATGTAACTTTGTCAGGTATCGTATTTTTCCCTATATTCCTCAGAAAACGTCTTAAATTAAATTACCTACATTACCAATAAAACTTTTTTCGATAAAGAAATTTAAAAAAAAATAATACCACCACATTGTGCCATAAAAGTAATCAGCTAATGTAAGATAAGTGAAAAACCTTTAAACAAAGCCAAGTTAAAGTCCTTCACTGATAGCAGACACAATAGATTTCGTAAGCTTAACATTTAAAAACGGTTTAATGTTTTGCTCTATCGTGGCTCAGTTATACGTAATCATTGCTATGAATGGGAATTGAACCCACAATCGTTATACTTAGAAAAGGTGCCACTGCGCCACTACAAATGTTTGACCAGTAAATAGATTTTAGGTAAAGTTAGGAAGTTCCAGAGCATTAGGAAGTTGGTGGAACTGTCATTAGCAAACACGTCAGTAGTTCGACCACATTAGCCTTGTTAGTTCACAAAAAGTTTAGTTATTATAGAAAGTTGACGTGGCGCAGTGGCACAGTGAGCTGAGTGTAACCGCGGATATTGTAGGTTCGATACCCTTCTAGGGTGAAATAATTTAATTTTTTTACTCAAGTCCAAAGCGATATTAGATTCTGATATTGATAATATTCCGATAATTAGGCGGGGCGTGGAGAATAAAATGTCTTATCGTTCGGGATACAGCGTATTTTTTTTAACATCGAAAGTTAGTGTTTATATAGTGTCACGCATTTCTCGCTTGTAGCAGGCGAAAGGAACCCAGTGTCAATATAGGTCCTTGAGTTTTCGAGACATTGCTTATTAAACTGCGAAATTTAACACTGCATATCATTCAACCAGAGCTATACCTTAAATAAGTACAATACTGCTTACGAAACTTCTAATTTACAAATATTGAAAATAATAATTGAGGCCGGTCGTGGCGCAGCGGCACGAGGTGTGACTGCAAAACCGACTGGTTCTGGGTTCGATTCCCACTCGAGTAGATGAAATATTTACTTAAATTTATATTTCCATTTCTTCGCTCTGGTGTCGAGGTTAAGCGCAGCGTTGAGATCTGCCACTCAACACGCAATGCCTCCAGAATTCGGCAGAAAGTGGGGAACGGAGTGTCTTAACACTAGGTTCCCTCTGCCTACCCTGCTGTGTGCGGGATACAGCGTGAAGCTATTTTTTTTTTTTTTTAATTGAAAATATTTTTAACCTTGTGGTGATTAATATTTTTGTTAGTATATCTTTTAAGTTTTTTTAAATAAGAAACTCACTTTTAACTGCTAAGTATTGTTTTATGGGATGTCATTAGCCTACTGATAGCCGGCTGATAACATCCCTACCTTTCCTTTCATTATGTTTAACACATAAAGAGACTCGGGTATTAGAAAAAAAAACTACTTAATGGATAAGCTGCATTTACTCTAGTTTTAACAAATACATAAATTAAATTAAATCAGCCTCACGCTGTATTCCGCACACAGCAGGGTAGACAGACGGAATTTAGTGTTAACACACTCCGTTCCCCATTTTCAACCGCATTCTGGAGGCATTGCGTATTTAGAGGCGGAATTCAACGCCGCGCTTTGCCTCGACACTAGAGCTAAGAAATTTGTAATAAATATTTCATTTCCTCGAGTGGGGATCGAAACCACAACCAGTGATATTACAGTCAAAATATCTTAAATACGGTAGTTGTATCGATCTCCAACCGGAAGAATGAATTATCTTCTGTTCCTGGTTCTTTAAACAAGTTGAAGCGCAACATTTAACACAATTTCTTGAAAGTTAGTTATTCGTATAAAAAGGAAAGAGGAGAATGGAGTGTCTGGATACTTGGCTCTTTCCGTCTACATTTAAAAGATGATCGAAGACAAATCTAGTAAAAACAACGCAGGGATTTATTTCTCGAGCTGTCGAGAACATGCATATATTTACACTAATACATTTATTTTATAGAACACGCTATACTCGAAACTTCTTCGTTCAGATTGAAAAATGTATTTTGTATTACATTCCATATATCATTGTAGTCTATATTCTCTTTTAGACAGAGTAGAATATAATATAATGTGTCATACTTAACTTTTATTTATTTCCACTTAGATAAGAGGGCTACGGCGACGGTGAAGCCTTGTAGGCCCTACCCTTGTAGCCTTGCCAACAGTGGAAGCCCTTTTTAACTTTTGGTTTAGCTTCACGCTGTAAACCGCCAAACAGACAAAGAAGAATAACTTAACTTAACTTAGCTTCCCGCTTTAACCCTAGCGGGGTAGTCAGAGAGAACGGAGCGCCAAACGCTACGGTACGGAGAAGAATGGTGTTAATATACTCTGTCCCAATTTCCGAGACATTATGAGTCAACTGGTGGAACTCAACGTCGCGTTTCATCTTGTTACCAAAGTGAGGAAATGAAAATAAACAATTCTTCTGGGTAGGAATCGCACCCACGACCGCCGCGTTTAAAATCAGAAATTGTTACCTTATAATATGAAATACACGATCAAAGTAAATAGTCCAGGAGCCGACAGCTCAGTATAAACCTTGCGCAAGTCAAAGTTCAAGACCTTTCAAAATGTCGGTAAGCGCCCTACATGCGAAAGGTTCCATTTCGATTTTTATTACTGTTTCGTGACTATAAAGTATAAACCTTTGGTGTTTTAGTTAAATTTTGTGTATAATTGAACGTTGTTTTGTTTTAACAGTAGGTTTTGATGGTTGTGGGTTCGATGTGTTTTAGTGAAAATTTCTAATAACTATACATAGCCTAAAAAACGACGGCCTAAAAAAGCAGGATTTTTTTCAATCAATAATCTATAGGTTTACAATTTATTATTTATTTTATTTTATTGAATTTTTGAATGGTATACATTCAAAAAAGACTGGAGCGAGCATTACATTCCCAAGGCGTATTATCATTTATAAAATCATTAATTTGGTAATAACCTTTAACACACAAACGTCTTATCACAACTTTTTTAAATCGTGATATAGAAAATTCTCGGACCTTTTCTGGGATCCTGTTGTAAAAGCGTAAACATTGCCCCATAAAAGTATTGCGGATTCGATAGCATCTCGTCTAAGATCTAATATTTTCATTTTCTTTGAGTTGATTAGATTGAATGAATCGAGCTCTACCAATCGCAATTGCCCAAACAAAAGGCGGAAGTATATTGGTAGTAATATATTATTAAGAAAGGTATAAAACTACTTAGCGATATTCAAAGTATTTACATATATTATGTTAATTACACGTCAAAATATTATCAAAAATTTAACATAGCGCGACTCGAACCTGCGCCACTTCGTAACATTCCAATTACTAGAGACACAAGTCGAATAAGAGAGTGTACGTTATTTTCGAGCTAGCATAATATAATAATTTAATCTAGAAAAGAGAGAGAAGAGAAAAGGCGTAACTTTAAGTCCCGATACGTTTAAATTTCTATGTGTCTAATATTTTCTTATTTTAATTAATAATGCTTTTATACTCCCTTTTTATCGCTTTCCAATATTTTGTACATCAAACTGATGGCTGCCGCCTCAAGTCGTGTTATCGGACATTGTTAATTCTATAGCAAACCCCGAAACCGCGACTTCTGATTTTTTTTTTTTTAACTTTAAGATGTTAAGACACTACGTTCTCCACTATCCGTCAAATTCTAGATCAAAATATTGCGTGTAGAGTGACGGAACTCAATGCCGCGCTACTTACTCGCCCCATGAAATAAAAACAATTCAATTTTCTGAGTGAAAATCGAACCCGAAACCGTCTCGTTTAGAATCAGACGCTGTGAAATGAAAACAATATTATGCCTATCTTAACGCTTATACATAATAATTACTAAGTAAGTGAGCGATAAAATGAAATAAACACAATAATTCCATAACAGGATGTACAACCTCATAATAAATTATGTTAATATATATTTAAGTATACCTATGTGAGTATATACGTATTAGTAGGTAATAAGTATAACACGAGGCAACTTGTTTCAAGGGAGAGAGAGAGAGAGATTCTAGATCGAACTCAAGTTAAGCAGAGAATAGACAGAATAAAGAGAAAGATTAAAAAATATAGTTAATATTATGTGTCTGACTGTAAACAGAACAAAGAAATTTCTTCGAACGAACTATGTTTATTTCCTTGCTCTGGTCATTTTTCTCCTGAATCGGTGACATTGATTGTTAAGTGGCGGAACTCACCGCCGTGTTTCTTATTACCAAAGCAAAGATATAGGATTAATTCATTGCACCGAATGAGAATCGACCCCATAGCCATCGCAAATCAGTCAATGTTACACTGCGCTATATACGTAGTATATTTATTTATTTATAAAAGCAATATTACCAATACATTTCAAAAAAGATTTTTTTATATCTTAATATGATAGGATTTAAATAAATTTATGATACATTTATAGTCAAAGAAACAATTTAAGTTTCTCAGCTCACTCTCAATGATAATACTAAAGTTTATGTTATAATAAATAATTTATAATAAAATTTACTTATAAAAGAGATTTTATTAAATAGTAACTTTTGCCTGTGGCTTCTCCCCTTTGGCTAGAACACTTTCCATTTGTACGAGTATTTAAAAATATGTATAAAAATAGGATAAACAAATAGAACCTAATGTTAGTACACTACGTTCTATGTTTTCCTCCCTTTTTTATGGACACCACATATTTTTTTTACTTAAATATATTTTATCTTTATTCAAAATATTTAGAACATATTTGTTTTGACGTATTTACCTTGAAATTCGTTGTTTTTGACTAAAATCGCCAACTTTTGTAAATTGTGTAATGTCATACGAAGCGTTGTTATATAAGCAATTAGTGGACGTGTCGACTAAAAACATAAAATGATGATGATGTAACGTGTCGATACGCCATTGCGGCACAGTGGGATAAGTGATAGTTGTGGGTTCGATCTCCCTCAACTCTTCTGGCACAGCATACTGTCGCGGAGAACAATGCCCATAAAATAGGCGAAACTCTCTTAAGATTGAACCTACAACTATTACGATGACCAATCACAGGTATATATGCATTTTCTTTTGCTTCACGCTGTATATCGCATAAAGCAGCGAGACCCAATTTAAGATATTCCGCTTCTCCAGCACCGTCCAATTTTTGAGACATTACGTGCTCAGGATCCTCAGCCACTACCAGAGTGAGGAAATGGAAATATTGCATTCCCACGAGTGGTAACCAAACCAACGACCATCCAACAAAAATTGTTAACATAAAAATTTGAACTACACAGTTGGCCCTCTAAAGCTACCGACGCGTGAAGCTATAAATTAGGTAGTGTCACATGGTAATGTATAGAGCGCTTATTGCACTCCCTGGGAGGTCTAGGGAGGTGGGAGGAGCAAAAAGGGGGTCGGTAGGCGGATAAGGGTAGGCAGGAGAAGAGATTTATCACCTATCTATTGACATTTATCATTAAGACAATGGCTTTCGGTGAAATGTCATAATTATGGGTCGCAGCGTAAATTGAAATCGGTTTTGCGGTAAACGTTTGTTTTATAAATTGTTATTAATATAGATGGTTTTATTATAGATTGAGTGAATTTGTCAATTTTTTTTTGTTTCACACAGTAACCGACCCGCAGAAGAGAGCGCAGAGGGCGCAGGCAGACAGAATCTAGTGTTAAGACACTCCAACACTCCATTCTCCATTTTCCACTTAATTTTTGAGACATTGCGTGTTGAGAACTCAACTTCACGTCGTCTTCTTATCAGAACGAGAATCGAGTCCGCAACTGTCGCGCTCACAGTCAGACTGCAGCTGCGCCATAGTTGCGTAGGTCGTAGATTTAAATTCTCGTGGACTCGTTTGTGTCTCATGTTGAATTACACCACAAAATAATATTTTTATCTAAATATAGAAACCAAATATGCAATTGAGACTGTCGTGGCTTAGGGCCACAAGCGTACGACTGTAAACGCGACGGTGGAGGGTTCGATTCCCACTTGGAGGAATGAAATACATATTTAATATTTACATTTCCTCAACGTCGTGCTTTGCCTCGTTACCAGGTAAGGACACAAAGCGCGGCGTTGGGTTTTGCAACATGCAATGCCTTCAGAATTCGGTGGGAAACGGGGTACAGAATGTCTTAATTATTGTCTATTTCTGTTGCTTTTGCTGTGTGCGGCATACGGCGTGAAACAAAAAAAAGACAGCCGAGCGACTTATAAGTTATCCCTGCCTTATCATCTAACAATATCTAGCTGAAGAATGCGTTTGGTTTAACGCGCTAATCTCAGGAACTATTGGTTCAAGTTAAAAATAATATAACACAAAAAATCATTTCATTGCCATTAAAAATAATAGTAATTTTTACCCAAGTTAATTTGTTTATTTATCGTCCTACTGTTATAATTAAGCCAGCCCCCAATTCTAGAGCAGATGTCAACCGTGTGTGAAACAACTGAAAATCTACATAATTATATATATACAACACCTCTCCTCCCTCTTTCACTAAATTCACTTTATTTTTGTTATATTCAAATGAACGAGATAACCTTAACAGTTAACGTTATATATGATACAAATGACCGTTACGCCGGATACACTGTGCTGGTTGGAAACATGGCTGGCCTAATTTTTGGACAAATTTGTTTTTGTTTGAGGTAATTTATTATTTTAATTATTAATTTTGTTGAAATTATTTTGATATGTTGTTCCTTTCCCTTTGGTTAGATAAACGGCGGTGTTAAGTTAAGCTAGAGAATTATTAATGTCATTAAATTGAGTGACTGGAGCCGTGATTGACCGCCGCCGCTTGACACGAATTGTCTTAAAAATTGTACGAAAAGTGGGAAACTAATAGTCTTAGTACCTAGTTCCTCTGTAATGGGATAAGCTAAATAGCGTAGTAATACAGCCTGAAGATGTTATATTTTTTTATTTTTTATACAATATATAGCAGGGTAGGCAGGTGGGACCTGGGAATCTAGTGTTAAGATATTCCGTTACCCATTAAAACACCTGTTACCCACTCTTCGCCGAATTCTTGAGATATTGCATTTTGAGTGGCGAAACACAACGCCGTACTTTGCCTTGTAAGCAGAGCGAGGAAATGAAAATATGAAATATTTCATCGCCTGAGTCGCGTTTATAGTCGCACGCTTGTGCCTAACATAACTTTATAATCACTTATCAAAATATTTTTCTATTTACCTTGGTAGGATATATGGCGATGTTAAGTTACGCAAGATATTTTCAAATAGTGAAAATTAGAGAAGTGCTCAACACTAGGTTAACTTCTAATGTTTAGAGATTATAAAAAAAAGCTACTGTACACCACATCCGGTAGACACGGCTTATTTACCCCGTTATCATATCATAATCTTACAAATGCTATAAAAATTATAGTGTAGGCCTCGTGTGCGTTAAAAAACTTACTTTTTAACGTATTTTAAATGTATGAACAAACATATTTTTTTCATTTTCTACTTGTTTATGGGTTTTCTAACACATTATGGGCGGGTATTATGGAGATACAAGATTTATGTTAAATATGATGAGTGAAGACATAAAATTAAAATACTATTACAATATAGCACATTAAGACGTCACGGTATTAAATTTACTGTGAATTGTGAGGTATTATTGCTGGTAATAATTTTAATTGTTTGGATTGTTTTCTTTTTTATTGTGTTTTAAAGTGCTAATTAGAATCATGGACGTGGAAGTTGTTGAATGCGGCGTTGAGCTCTGCTAATTCACTCAACATGGAAACTGAGAGTTATGTATATGACACATCCTAAGTGTCAGAGGTAACTCTATCTGCATGTACAAAGTGTTACATCTAAACCAGGGGTTCCCAACCTTTTCTTGATCAAGGACCACTTTTATATCATTCTTGGTAGCAGGGACCACTATGCATGTAGGTATAATAAAAATTAACTGTGATAATCAAACAGAAACTTCGCCTCACCATCCCCAGTCATAAAATTAAAATAGTTCGCGGGCCATATTTAGGCTTCTACGGACCACTGGTGGTCCGCGGCCCACTGGTTGGGAACCAGTGGTCTAAACGATCCCTCAATAAATGGTATATACTTCGAACACAAAAAAAAGATGTTTTCAATACGAATCTCAGAAACTATTGGAGTTTCTGAGATCAGCGTCTTCAACCAAACGAACTCTTCAGCTTAATAGTATTAGTATAGGTCTGTAACTTTTGGAAAATGTTCTAAGGGAAAAAATATCTTTATACTAAAAAATCATATTTTCCTTTCTATTATACTGTCTTCTTCTTCTCTGGCTATCTTGCTAGGGACGAATCGTGGAGGAAAAAAAATTAAAGAAAATGAAGAACTGACCTGAGTTGTATAACTATAAACGATGGTTGTGGGTTCGAGCTCCGATAAGTGAAATATAATCATATTAAAAAAAATGCCCGTTCTATTAGACAACGTTGGTTTAGTTTGGTTGATTGGTTGAAGATCGAATTCAAGCGAAAAGCGGAGAACAGGTTGTTATCAAAATAACTTCTAAATAAAAAGAATAAAAAAACACTAGGTTCTAGAAAACCGCTTTAATAAGAAATAACAATACAAAATGACCTACATATTATAATAGACCGGAAACCGTTTCAAAACATATGTTAATTAGCGATAAGTATAATTTGTCATAATGTTTATACTTTAGTCGTATGAACTAGAATGTATATTATTTTCTTATAGTTATTTACTTTTTTTTTTAGTTTCACGCTGTATCCCGCATATAGCAGTGAATACAGAGGGGACCAAGGGTTAAGACACTCCGTTCCTCATTTTTCGCCGAATTTTTCAAGGCATTGTCTGTTGAGTGGTGGAACTCAACATGGTGTCTCGATGACAAAGCGAAGAAATGAAAATATTAAGAAATAATAATGAAATCCCTCGAATGGGGATAGAACCCACTACCGTCGCGTTACAGTCACTTCGCCAGACGACAACCATTTAGTTAAAAAGATAATATAGAGACGAGTAATTCTGTCATCCCTTTCATTGTTACCTTTTACGTTATCTTTTATGAATTTTTACATTTTCATTTTTTAAGTCAAAAAATATCCTAATTAAATAACTGTAAATAAAATGAGTAAATTAATTACTGAATCACACATATAGTAGGGTAGGTAGAGCGAAACTAGTGTTAAGGCACTCCGTTCCCACACAAAACACACAGCCCAATTTTTAGGACATTGTATCTTGAGTAGCGGAACTCAACTCCTTAGTTTCTGTATTGTTACAAGAACTATTAAATGAAAATAAATCATTCCCTGGAGAGGGAATCGAACCCTTTACTGTCACGTTCTTTAAAGAGTTAATCAATATGTAAATTTATAGAACTTCTTGTAATTTGTAACAGCTTTAATAACTCTTTAGTTACATTATATTATATTGTGACCATTAAGACCGTCGTGGCATAGTGGGATAGCGCCTGACTGTCAGTAAGATTGTGGGTTCGATCCGAAATCGAAGAAATGATTCTATTTAAATAACGTGCATTACTCCGCTCCATTCAAAAAAGCGCGGCGTTGAGTTCCGCAACTTAACATGCAATGCCTCGAATGTTGGACAGTCCGTATACATAAAACGGACTGTACTAAAGTTAGGGTTCCCGCTATATGCGGAATACAGCGTGAAGCTGTTGTTGTTTTAATTAGCTTTAACTAAGTACATTCTCTAATAAATATTGAATATTTTAATTGAAAATCAAATAATTGCAAACGATCTATTATTACGAGATCACAAGTGCATTGAACTGCGGTCACTGACCTACCGCAAGGATCAGCTGCCCTATATAGAAAGGGTTAACTGAAATTCAGCTTTAGCTTCAGAGATATAAAGCTCAAATTTCATTAGCTTAAAATCATATTACATGGAAATTTATACAAATGAAAATAAATCTTATTATGTATACTGATAAAGTGTATTTTCTAATGCTTGTAAAATTTGCAAGAAAATGCCATTTAAAAATGCACTTTATTTTGAATAATATAAAGTACATTTTTGCTATGAAACTTTTGTTATATAAAAATGTAACTAGCAGATGCATTCAAATTTCAATCACAGAGCTCGATTATATACATATACTTATATATTTCTATGTTTATTTGTCAAATCAGAGTTGTGTATGACACATGACATATTCCCGTGTCATGACACGGAGAATATACACAACTCTAAGTGACAAGTGCGAGAGATAACTCCGACTGTAGCCTTCCACGATAAATGGTGTAAGCCTAAAAAAAAATCTCCATTGAAGCCAAAAGTTCCCGAGATCAGCTCGTTTACCCAACCCAACCAACCTCTTCATATTTTTAATATTAGTATAAAACTATAAATTGTATAAAGAAAGTAATGAAACGATAACAATTTTTTTAGATAAAAATAATTTGTTTTAAAGTTAAATAAAGTAAGAAAAAAAGGAATTACAAAAATTATTACTTCTTTTAATTTCAATTAAATGAATCCTCTACTGTACACGCCACATACAAAAATTCAAAAAATACACATTCAAATAGATAACATACTCATATATTATACAATTCCATCAATAAACTTACAAACATCTAAAACTAATAAACTGCTTTTTCTTGAAATCGGCTAAAACACAGATCGAAGAGATACTCTCGAATTTATTTATAACCTAGTACATTTTTTTTGCATATTCTTAATATTTTTACTCTGTATCTAGAGTGAAGATCCTTTTCCCATATTCCGTCCAATTTTGTAGACATTGCGTGTGAAGTTAGGTGTAGCCCTGCGCTTTATCTTGTTTGACAGACAGAGAAAGTGGGAATAATTCATTACCACAAGTGGAAATCGTACCCAGAACCGTCTTATATACAGTCAGACACTGTGCCGTTGCGGTTCGACGGCCTCTAACTAGTCCTATCATCTAATAACAATATCAGTAAAAAAACAAATTACATTTTAACACGAATATTGAAATGAGCTAACGATAACAACAATTATTTTTAAATTAATCTTAGAAGTCAGTAATATAAGTAAAATAATGAAATTTTCTTACAATAATCTATATATATAAAAGGACTTGTGCTGACTGACTGAGGTAAGACGCACGCAGAGCCGTAACCGCTGGTGGTAGAAACGTGAAATTTGGGCAGATGTTTATTTTCATATTCTGGACATCCACTAAGAAGGGAATTTGAAAAATTTTAACCCTAAAGGGATGAAATAGGGGTTGAAAGTTTGTATGGAAAAAAAAAAAAATCTGTACCGATTTTTATAAAATTTGAAATTCAGACTCTTAAAAATATTTCATTGAACACGTGTTTCATGGTTTTTAAGAATTCACCCCCTAAGGGTTCAAATAAGGGGTTGAAAGTTTATATGGAAAAATCTTTAAATTGTCTGTCTGTCTGACTGTCTGTCTGACTGACTGTCAAAAATATTTTATTAAACACGTGTTTCGTGGTTTTTTTAGAATTCATTCCTAATAAGCGGGCGAAGCCGCGCGAGCCCTCCAGTTATTTATATTAAACTAAGTATTTGGATGAATTCTGGCTGTACACAATAAACGCGACCGTTGTGGGCTCGCAGAAATGCATGTATTTTCTCTGTTAGGATAACGCGGCGTTAAATTCCGGCACTCAGAACATAAGAATTTCGAAACTGAAACTTCAGAATTTATTTAATTAATAAATTAATAATGAACTATTGACGCTGCCATGAGTTATTTTTATTTCTTAAGTCTAGTCAAAGGACAAAATACGGGGTTAAGTTCCGCTACTCATACACAATGTCTCGCGAAACTGTACGCAAATTGGAAAACGGAATTTCTTAACACTACGTCCCCCCTGCCCTGCTATTTGCGGGATACAGCGTGAAGCTACTATTTCTATAGCGTTCGAGATAATCTAAGAGCTGTATATAGTGGACTGTATAGTTCAGCGCTATGAGGTCGTAGTATCGACCCTAAAGTAGGTGATGGACGGCGCTCTGTTTACCATTTACTTATAAAGCATTACTTTATACATATACTAGAGGGCGCGCGCGGCTTCGCCCGCTTATTAGGAGTGAATTCTAAAGAAACCACGAAACACGTGCTCAATAAAATATTTTTAACATTCTGAATTTAAATTTTTATAAAAATCGGTGGCAATTTAAAGATTTTTCCATATAAACTTTCAACTCCTTATTTGAACTCTTAGGGGGTGAATTCTTAAAAACCATGAAACACGTATTCAATAAAATATTTTTAAGAGTCTGAATTTCAAATTTTATAAAAATCGGTACAGATTAAATTTTTTTTCCATACAAACTTTTAACCCCTATTTCATCCCTTTAGGGTTAAAATTTTTCAAATTCCCTTCTTAGTGGATGTCCAGAATATGAAAATAAACATCTGCCCAAATTTCACGTTTCTACCATCAGCAGTTTCGGCTCTGCGTGCGTCTTACCTCAGTCAGTCAGCACAAGTCCTTTTATATATATAGATATTTACGTTCTCAATATTTAAGTAGGTATAGGTACCTATACTAGCTCTCACCTGCGGATTTGCTGGCATAGTCAAAAATCACTAACTATTTCTATTTTGAATATTTATAGCTGCATCCCGTAATCCGCACAAAGCAGATTAGGCATAGGGAACTTTTTTTTTATCAGCTTCACGCTGTATCCCGCACGCAGCAGGGTAGGCAGAGGGAACCGAGTGTTAAGACCGTCGAACGTCTCCGTTTCTCATTTTCAGCCGAATTCTGGAGGCATTGCGTGTTGAGTGGCAGTATTCAACGCCGCGCTTTGCCTCGACACCAGAGCGAAGAAATGGAAATATAAATTTAAGTTAATATTTCATCTTCTCGAGTGGGGATCGAACTTCTGCGCCACGATTGGCCTCAAAGGGGAGAGCGGAGAGTCAAACCCCAACCACGGTCTCTGCATACCCTAACTCGCCGCGTCCACAGTTATCCTCGTCATACAAGCCACCCGAGAGTTTGCTGTGTCTTTTACGAGATCTGTCTTCACTAGGTAGTAGGTATCATCGATACTGTGTTCTCGAAACTAATTTCACTTAATGGCATCGCCACTATGACTGAAACAGCACTAGCAGCGGCACAGTGTGGTTGTGGGTTCGATTCCAACCAAGAGCAATTAATAATTTTCATTGCCTTGCTCTGATAAAAAAATAAAGCGCGGAGTGAAATTTTGCCACTGAACACGCCATGTCTCGAAATTTGAGTGGTGCATGGGGAACGGAGTGTTTTCACACTAGGTGCCATGCTGCACTAGCTGCTAGGTGCATAGGCTACAGCAGTAAGCTAACAACAATCACGTTATGTATATTTAATATGCTTAAAAAATACATTCATAAAAATATTATTATTTTTTATTCTTTTATTTTAAAATATTTAATTTCTCCAACACAAAACGTTTTTTTTTAATAGATGGTAAATGTAAAATTGAGTGCTTAAGAACTAAATTCTCTGTTCCTATCTTACTGATTAGTGATATATTCACTAAAAAAATAAAAAAGTCAAAGATTACAAGCCATTTACTAAATATCATGTAAACACTAGTAATAAACACAACAAATTGATACTAAAGTATATTATTAATAGATTTATTTATAAGTTTGATAACGCTTGTACACAGACAGACATATAAAGATAGGGCTCAATGCATTATTATACATTTAAAATTATTATTATTTACACATATTATTCGCTAACTGAGACCAGTCGTAGTCGTAACGCTAGAAATTGTGGGTTCGATTCCCAATCGAAGAAATGAAATGTTATATATTCCTTTCCTTTTCTCGTTCTGGTCAAATCAATGCGCAAAATGCCTCTAGAATTCGGCAGAAAATGAAAATTAGAAATTTCACATTAGATCCCCAGGTTCCCTCTGCCTGCCCTGCTGTGTGCGAGATATAGCGTGAAGCTGAATAATAATTTAAACTTATCTATTCTAATATTATCATGCTGATAATTTTGTTTAGTTAAGCGCGCTTATCTTAAGAACTGAATCTGTAAAAATAAGTGCATATTTTCAACTGTACGACGGGACGGTGACATCAAGAAATATTTATACCTTTTATAAATACGTACAGCTCTGTATCGTCGGCGTTTCTTTGTATTTTAATTATTCAAGCAATTAGTATTTAAACGCGATTAAAATCTTGTAATCTTAAAACCCTTTAATTTGTACCGCTAACGATATAATTTTTTAAAATCACATGACAGCTAGTAGCTTGAAAATACGACATTTACATAAATATGCTCAATAATGAGAATAAAAACAGTGATCAAAGCTAAGTTTGATATAATAAAAAAATATTGTTTCTTTTTTATTCAAAAATATCAAAAATAGATCAGTTTCACGCTGTATCCACTTATGACGGAACTCAACACCAGGCTTTTGCCTTGGTGCCAGAGCGACGAAATAAAAAATATTAATAAGTAATAATCCATTCCCTCGAATGGGGATTGAATTCACAACAGTCGTGTTACAGTCACACTTTTGTGCTCCTGCGACGGCTCTTTATTTTATTTTTTTATCTTTTTTTTTGGTGCTCACTTCATCAAATCGATGAACGATAGGAAATGATAGTTTATTATGTTTAGTGGCGAGACTCAACACCGAACTTTGGCTCGACACCAGAGCGAAGAAAAATTCAATCTTGGCTGTAAAATCGACTGGTAGGGGGGTTAGGTCCCCACACGAGGATATTATATATTTATCTCAATTTATGTTACCGTTTCTTCATTCCGGTGTCGAGACAAAGTGCGGCGTTGAATTCCACCGATCAACACGCAATGCCTCCAGATTTTGGCGAAAATTGGGAAACGAAGTGTCTTAGCACCAAATTGTGTGCAGAAAGAAATGAAAGCCCCGAGTGGGAATCGAACCTTGTGGTTTTTACACTTACACGCCTGTGCCCCTGCGCCACGACCCTCTCTAGCGTTGAAAAATTGACTATGCTATATAAAAATATTTTTTCAACTCGTAAAAGTAATTAGCCCAGACCATTGTTTGCAAAATTATCGATTGCATTATTATAACCAATCCTATTCATTAATTTTGATTGTTTCCACAATCAATCAACTTTTTTTGGTTTTTAATTGATTCAAATAATTTTTCACTTATTTCAGACACTAGAAATTTATCTCTAACTCTAACTTGGCTATACATAAACTTGACAAAAAGTTAGGATAGGAGTTCTGCTAATTCTGATTATACAGAAACTACATACAATCTGATTATATCAAAAAAATTTTGAAAGAAATTTGACTTTTCAAATGAAGACATTCTTAAGCTAAACCAGTCTTTGCTTCTATCTTTGAAATGTATTCCAAAGTAAAGACTAATAGTCTTTACTTTAGAGTACGTTTCTTCTGTTGATCAGTGATGATATGTGTGGATATGTTATCACATGTGTGAATATATGGTCGTTCATGTAAACTTCATGTAGTCTTTCATCAATTTTTTTTTCTTTGTGTTATTCTTTCCTTTGATTTTTCTTGGCTATGTGGTGTTCGTTATATAGCATAACCTAACACCGTACTTTATCTAACAATACCTACCCTATAGCCATCCACAAACATTTTATTATTTTTTTTGCTTCACATCGGCTCATTTTAGGTTCGGCCCATTTAGATAGGCTCTAGCCTCGCTACCAGAACGAGGAAATGAAAATATTAAATATTTCACTCCCTCGAGTGGGAATCGAACTCACTCACAACCATCGCTTATGCCTCTGCGCCACGTAGGTCTCATATTACAAAACAAAAATTACTTAATCAAACGCCACATAGTAACTGTTTCTAATAAATATATATTCTGAGCATACAAGCACTTAGTATTCAAGTTAAAGCTAGACCTAGGTCTGTGACCTAACCCAATACATTACACGCATCGCCTTATCGTTGTATGAATTACTGTTTAGTTATTTCGCAATTTGCAATCGCCCTTTAGTTGTTTGTTTTATGAGTAAGTATATTTTAATATTTTACACGAACAATTTTAATATTTATTTTTGGTTTTTAATATTTTATATGATTTAATAAAAACATCGTGGCGCAGCTATATAATATCTGATAGTAAACGGTTGGTTTCAGGTTCGATTCCCAATAGAGAGAATGAATTATTAATATGTCCTCGCTCAGGTAAGGAAACTATATGCGGGATCTCGAAAATTTGGTGGAAAGTTAGGACCAGAATGACTTCACGTTAGGTTCCCTCCCTGTCTAACCTGTTATTTGTGAGATACAGTGTAAAACTAATAAAATAGATATATAAATTTTTAAAAAGTTTGATGTGTACTTATTCCCGACTGCTAAGGAAGGGTTATGTTTTTCGCGCGTATCTTGTATGTATGTATTATTCCTTATTACCTCACATCTCCAGAACTACTGAACGGATTTACATAATTGAGGTATCGTTAAATTCGTATTAGCAGCCCAAGTTTTCTTAGATAGGTGACGTTAAATAAAAACAATCATGACGGCTGTGCGACGCCATTGGACTTAGTGAAAAAAAATTCGTTTTGAATACCACAATATGGGTTTCAAATTCAAGAGCTTACTACGAGGATTTCAAAAAGGTATATCATGATTATGATTACCATAATGAATTCTAACAAAAAAGTGAAAAATAAAAAAAAAATTGTAAAAACAAAACCCCGACTGCATAAAAATAAAAAGAAAATAAACAAGTCCAATAGTTTATTAGAATTAACAGTCGGGACCTATAAGTAATTCTTCAATCAATAAAATCTTTACCAGGAACCCCGCAAAATTTAAAGAGGTCCCGACTGTTAATCCTAATAAACTATTGGACTTGTTTATTTTCTTTTTAGTTTTATGCAGTCGGGGTTTCTGTTTTTACAAATATTTTTTATTTATGTGATATTATTGAAATTGGATCATGTTTGAGTATGAGGATCTATTTTGCACGTACTTAGAACGTGTGCTATTTTTTGTGATTAAAAAAAAAGTATGCTATTTACAAAGCCAGAGGTAATACTAAGATAATCCTCTATGACTTAAATGTGTTAATTTTCTCTGCGATAGTGTCTCTCTCTGGGATTGATTTCCTAGTTTTTTAAGCTTCAGGCGTTTCTTGTTTCACTTCTTTAAGACTGTTATTTGACTTGAATCCCTCGTACGAGAACATATTTAAAGCACTGTTGTAATGTCTTTTAATTTGGCTTAATATTATAGTACTAGCGACCCGCTCGCGGCTTCGCCCGCTTATACCACAGAATTATTTACTTAACACACTGAAATATGTTCGTGTTTTGATATACCTATTATGTATGTTTGCAGCGCAATGAAGATTTTTTATGAGAAAGTTATTAAAACTTTAGGTCGCATTTTTGTATCTCCTATAAGAATCTTCAATTGAATGTTTGAAATAAAAACATAAGTTATCGATACTTACAATAAAATCCTAACTAATCAGTGTCTGTACATAGAGGATATTACAATTAACAATGTAATAAAACTTGGTCAGTTGGTCTGTTTGTCTGTGCGTTTCTTCACGATAACCTCAGAAACTGCTTAACCGATTTAAATACTTTTTTGTTTGTATTTTGGCAAACTGCCCTTAAATATTGAATATTAGTTTTATTTTAATCAGCTTCACGCTGTATCCCGCACACAGCAGGTTAGGCAAAGGGGACCTAGTGTTAAGACACTCCATTCCCCACTTTCTGCCGAATTCTCGCACTTCGTGCCGCTGCGCCACGACTGGCCTCAACTGGACTGGACTTTATTTTAATCGGCTCACACAAAGTTAAAACCAGATACACGCTTTATCCCGCCTTTAGCAGAGCAACTTAGTGTTAAGATATTGCGTGTAATGTGTGACTGGTGCGAACTGAAAATATTATTAAACGAAATGAAAATATTATTAAATTATAATTCAATCCTCCAAGTGGGGATCGGACCCACACCAGTCGCGTGACAGCCACAACTTTGTGCCCCTGTGCCGCGACGGCCTTTTACGGAAACAGCATATAGGGTAAAATATTTCTAAGAAATTAAGCAATATACATCAACAGTGAAGACGTAGGTTTTTTTGTTCATTTCACGATGTTTATTCATATCTATATTTCGTGTGACGCGGTTACGCATAGATACCAATAACGTAAACACATACTACTACAAAAATACTACTAAAATCTTTAGAACTTTGAACTTTGCCGCCAATATCTACGACTCGATTTCGGAATGAGGTGTATGCGGCGGTTTCCCTTTGATAGGTTTATGTGTGCGTGCGTCGTTCTCGACAAATTATATTTTATTTTACAACGATAATTTTATTATTTATTTTGTTTGAAAACATAACTTTTTTATTATTGGGTTTTTTATAGAGTAGTTAAAACTGTGGTTTTATTTAAAGTGGTGCTGACAAAAAAACTCTGTATAATTGAGCATATTTAATATTTATAGTATTTTTTTGGTTAATTAATACCAATAGTTATTACAACACTTGCGAAGGAAGCATATTTTAGGCAATTTTTAATTCTTATAGTTAATAAATATTTTTTTCAAATTAAAAATAGTCTATGTTTTTCATTATAATGACGGGAAAATATTCAAAATGTTCAAAATTACACTATCATACCAAATAGTATTGACATTGTAGTGTTGATAGTAATTGAAAATAGTTATACTACAGGAGGATACCTTCATATGCACTGTTTAAACCTGTTTTTATGATATAATGTAGAATAATATATTCTATAGAGGAATCACACATTCTTTTTATTCTTTAACTATAACACGTAAATACATTTTTAAGAGGTTACTTTGTACTAAGATGGCATGGCTCTGTTCCCGCATTTACGTCCCTGATATATTGATATAAATAATAGAAATATAAAATATTGGAAAAAAAGGAGAAAAAACGCAATTATATTGCATTTTTTTTCATACTTCAAACGTATTAATAAATTTACATACAATTCATTTGTTTTGAATATAGCATTAAGTTTAGTCAGCTTCACGTTATTTTAACAGATGACATTAATATATTTGATATTTCCTTAACATGATTATTTAATGTATTTTTTATATATAAAGTCATGAGAAAGTTCTCTTGAGAAATATATCTACTGTAAATGAATGCAACTTTATATATATATAACGCCAATGATTAAAATGTATTGACATCACCGCGTCATCTAAACACAATATGAAGTTTTATAAACTATGAACTCACACTCAGAATTTACTTTCCAAATACATATACAGTAGTACTCCGGACTTACGCGGTAGGTGGGACCGAGCGATTGCCGTGTAATCCAATCTCTAGATTGGATAGATATATGAACCAATCTAAGATTGACGTTGGAGATAGGTTATTAATATTGGGCGTAAGTCGAATTCGCGTAAGTCGGTGTTCAACTTTGCATATAAAGTTTCTTTAATCAGGACCAGAGTTTAAAAAAATATATAATTTAGAAGAAAAATGTTTAATAAAGTGTAGGATAATAAAAAAAATTACATTGTTATGAATAAAGTAACCTAAACCGGAGTTATTTTGAGCTGGAAGGCTTCATATATTCTAACAATGTTGCCTGCCGAGTTAAGTTTTTCTTCTTTTCCAATTCACAAATTTTCATTTTTACTTCAAAGTCTTTAATTATATTTAGTTTTCACTTCAAAGACAGTGTTTTCTTTTCTTGTTATGCTCAAATGACTCATTTTTCGTTCTTTTAGACATTATAATTAGAGATTATAAGTAAAACGCACTGCGCAAGTAAAACAATTTCACGCGGAACATGTTTAAACCTGCCGATGCGCGGCAATCAAAATGAAAAACCGTGTATCTCCGAATTCGCGTAAAACGTGGTAGCGTAAGTCGGGGTATTACTGTACTTTTTATTGCAGATATCGCCATTTGAGCTAGTCCCGAAAAATATACCTACTTTATTATTTTTGTTAATGTCACCAACGTTGACGCTTAAAATAATAATTATGGTAGACTAAACAACTATTAATTGTACTTCTTTTTTCAGCTTCACGCTGTATCCCGCACGCAGCAGGGTAGGCAGAGGGAACCTAGTGTTAAGACACTACTTCCTGTTTCCTACTTTCCGCGGAATTCTGTAGGCATTACGTGCTGAGTAGTGAAACTCAACGCCGCACTTTGCCTCGACACCAGAGCGATTAAAAGGAAATATAAATTTAAATAAATATTTAATGTTCTCAAGTGGGAATAGAACCCACAACCAGTTTATGCTTTGTGCCCCTGTGCCACGAACGGCCTCAATTTACTTTCTTCTTTTAAATTGTGGTTAAATACAATAGTCGAAATTTAATTATGTCAAATTTCTATTAACCGACTTCTTAAAAGAGGAGGTCATCAATTCGACTGTATTTTTTATCATTGTTACCTCAGAACTTTTGACTATGTGAACCGATTTTGATAATTCTTTTTTTATTTGGAAGCTAGTGCGTCCCGTATAGTCCTATTTTAATGTAGTTCATTTCCGACAATGGTATCTATGAAAAAATCATATAAATCTCAAATTTACATTATGTATGTGCGCGACAAATGGACTAATATCTCAATATCAACTCAACCGATTTTAATGATTCTTTTTTTATTAGAAAGGGTACACATAAAGGGTAGTTTGGTGAAAGTTTGGTTAAGTTCAGAGTATGAAATCCGATTGAAATTGAAGAAGTCGATTTTTTTTATAAAAAAATATAATTATGTTATTTTTTCTGGTAAAATTTCTTTGTACTCTATGATAAAAACTATTCTATAATTTGCATTAGGTTTTAAACTATTACCATGCTAAAAATAAATTAATTTCATACAGTAGTTATCGGTATTTTAAGTAATTTACATTTTTCAGTTTTTATTTTTTTTAAATAAAACTATAATGAAATTCGGAATGAAACCCAAAAAAAATGTACCTTGAGACCCTAGGCTAATACCATGCAAAAATTCATCAATTTCTGTCCAGTAGTTTTTGCGTGATTGACGAACAAACAAACAGACAGACAGACAGACAGACAGACAGACAAGAATTCTGTTGAGTGGTTTTTTAGGTTCTATAATCGACATATTAACTGACCTAATTTTTATATCTTTCATGTACAGAATTGACTTTTCTATCCTTTTATTATATACTAGCGGCCCGCCCACGGCTTCGCCCGCTTAAAATACATGATTATTGATTTAAGCAGAATTGATTGACAACTATAATAAAATAAAATAAATAAATAAATCAGCTTCACGCTGTATCCCGCACACAGCAGGGTAGGCAGAGGGAACCTAGTGTTAAGACACTCCGTTCCTCACTTTCTGCCGAATTCTGGAGGCATTGCGTGTTGAGTGGCAGAACTCAACGCCGCGCTTAACCTCGACATCAGAGCGAAGAAATGGAAATATAAATTTAAGTAAATATTTCATCTACTCGAGTGGGGATCGAACCCACAACCAGTCGGTTTTGCAGTCACACCTCGTGCCGCTGCGCCACGACTGGCCTCACACTCTATAATAGAATGACAAACAAATATAAAGACAACATACAACAACATATATAATATAAAGACAACTATAATGACTTCTAATATGATTTTTTGTTACTTTAATCTGTAATATTCTATTATGATTTTTTTACGACATTATCGTAACTTCTGTAAGAATTTTTGATTGTTTCGAACTAAAAAATATGACCAATGTCGATATTTGATATTCATAAAATATACATAAAGCTAATTATTTATTATATATACACATATACATATATATATGTAACATTACGTTCTTTTTACCTATGTTATGTTTTTTAAAGCTCTGTTAAATGTGCTGATGTCACTTAATAATTGTACTGCTTCAGAAACAGTCTTAAATGTAAAATTATTAATTTGGTTAAGGATTCATAATATTCTTTGTAAAATAACTGTAATGTTTGCATATTAACTCCTGTTTGCATATTATTAGATAAATTAATAATTGGTAAATATGTAGTTATTACAGAGTACACGTATAAAGGATGTTTTTAGGCATTTTTATATAGATTTATTTCAAACGAACGAACGAACCAAAAAATCTATGTATTTACTTGATATTTCTTTGAAGATCAAATCGTTCTTTATCTCTGTGTTGAATTAATTACGATTTAAACTTTACTGTTACGATTTATGAAGGTAATCTCTACTAACAATTCAATTTTGTTTACTTAAAATAAATAAATCAGCTTCACGCTGTATCCCGCACATAGCAGGGTAGGCAGAGGGAACTTAGTGTTAAGGCACTCCGTTCCCCACTTTCTGCCGAATTCTGGAGGCATTGCTTGTTGAGTGGCAGAACTCAACGCCGCGCTTAACCTCGCCACCAGAACGAAGAAATGGAAATATAAATTTAAGTTAATATTTCATCTCCTCGAGTGGGGATCGAACCCACAACCAGTTGGTTTTACAGTCACACTTCTTGCCGCTGCGCCACGACTGGCATTGTTTACTTTATTGTATAAAATATTGTATAATAGTGCTTCAAAAATATATATTTTTATCAACAGTCATATAATCAAGACGTTTCGAATGTCATTCTTTAGCCAGGGTCATACCAGCGCGATTTTTATATAACATTCGCTGGCAAGCTAATGCCTTGAGTTCATTCAAATGACGATAACTTTTTTTTTAATGAACCAATTTTGATGAACCAAACTTTAGAACCTAAATTGAGTTAAAACAAAGCAATTGGTGAAATTTTCAAGTAAATCGGTTCAGTAGTTTCAGAGAAAAATGCGGACAACAATATGTCGACAGACAGACAGACAGACAGACAGACAGACAGACAGACAGACAAGAAATTCAAAAAAAATCTTTTTGCTTTCTATTAGTCTTTTTAAGTGTCCCTCTATCCATTTCTGTCAAAATTACTAAATGTACAGACAAAATATTTTTACTGTCTTATTATATATAGAGACTAGCGACCCGCTCGCGGCTTCGCCCGCTTATACCACAGAATTATTTACTTAACACACTGAAATATGTTTGTGTTTTGATATACTTATTATGTATGTTTGCAACGCATTGAAGATTTTTTATGACAAAGTTATTAAAACTTTAGGTCGCATTTTTGTATCTCCTATAAGAATCTTTAATTGAATGTTTGAAATAAAAATATAAGTTATCGATACTTAGGTACAATAAAATCCTAACTCATCAGTGTCTGTACATAGAAGATATTACAATTAACAATGTAATAAAACTTGGTCAGTTGGTCTGCTTGTCTGTGCGTTTCTTCACGATAATCTCAGAAGCTGCTTAACCGATTTAAATACTTTTTTTGTTTGTATTTTGGCAAACTGCCCTTAAATATTGAGTATTAGTTTTATTTTAATCAGCTTCACGCTGTATCCCGCATACAGCAGGTTACGCAAAGGGAACCTAGTGTTAAGACACTCCATTCCCCACTTTCTGCCGAATTCTGGAGGCATTGCGTGTTGAGTGGCAGAACTCAACGCCGTGCTTAACCTCGACACCAGTGCGACGAAATGGAAATATAAATTTAAGTAAATATTTCATCTCCTCGAGTAGGGATCGAACCCTCAAACAGTCAGTTTCACAGTCACACTTCGTGCCGCTGCGCCACGACTGGCCTAAACTGGACTGGACTTTATTTTAATTGGTTCACACAAAGTTAAAACCAGATACACGCTTTATCCCGCCTTTAGCAGGGCAACTTAGTGTTAAGATATTGCGTATAATGTGTGACTGATGTGCGAACTGAAAATATTATTAAACGAAATGAAAATATTATTAAATTATAATTCAATCCTCCAAGTGGGGATCGGACCCACACCAGTCGCGTTACAGCCACAACTTTGTGGAGCGACGGCCTTTAACAAAGAAGAGATGAGAAGCGTCAGCGCTCCTTTTACGGAAACAGCATATAGGGTAAAATATTTTAAAGAAATTAAGCAATATACATCAACAGTGAAGACGTAGGTTTTTTTGTTCATTTCACGATGTTTATTCATACCTATATTTCGTGTGACGCGGTTACGCATAGATACCAATAACGTAAACACATGCTACTACAAAAATACTACTAAAATCTTTAGAACTTTGAACTTTGCCGCCAATATCTACGACTCGATTTCGGAATGAGGTGTATGCGGCGGTTTCCCTTTGATAGGTGTATGTGTGCGTGCGTCGTTCTCGACATATTATATTTTATTTTACAACGATAATTTTATTATTTATTTTGTTTGAAAACATAACTCTTTTATTATTGGGTTTTTTATAGAGTAGTTAAAACTGTGGTTTTATTTAAAGTGGTGCTGACAAAAAAACTTTGTATAATTGAGCATACTTAATATTTATAGTATTTTTTTGGTTAATTAATACCAGTAGTTATTACAACACTTGCGAAGGAAGCATATTTTAGGCAATTTTTAATTCTTATACCTTTTGAAAAACTACCAATATTCTTATAGTTAATATAATTTTTCAAATTAAAAATAGTCTATGTTTTTCATCATAATGACGGGAAAATATTCAAAATGTTCAAAATTACACTATAATACCAAATAGTATTGACATTGTAGTGTTGATAGTAATTGAAAATAGTTATACTACAGGAGGATACCTTCATATGCACTGTTTAAACCTGTTTTTATGATATAATAGTATGTTATGTAGAATAATATATTCTATAGAGGAATCACACATTCTTTTTAATCTTTAACTATAACACGTAAATACATTTTTAAGAGGTTACTTTGTACTAAGATGGCATGGCTCTGTTCCCGCATTTACGTCCCTGATATACTGATATAAATAATAGAAATATAAAACATTGGAAAAAAAAGGAGAAGAAACGCAATTATATTGCATTTTTTTTTTCATACTTGAAACGTATTAATAAATTTACATACAATTCATTTGTTTTGAATATAGCATTAAGTTTAGTCAGCTTCACGTTATTTTAACAGATGACATATTATATTTACACAATATATTTGATACTTCCTTAACATGATTATTTAATGTATTTTTTGTATATAAAGTCTTGAAAAATATATCTCCTGTAAATGAATGCAACTTTATATATATATATATATATATATATATATATATATATATATATATATATATATATATATATATATATATATATATATATATATAACGCCAATGATTAAAATGTATTGCCATCAGCGCGTCATCTAAACACAATATAAAGTTTTATAAACTATGAACTCACAATCAGAATTTACTTTCCATTTCCAAATACATATACAGTAACACCCCGGACTTACGCGGTAGGTGGGACCGAACGATTGCCGTGTAAGACGAATTCGCGTAAGTCGGTGTTCAACTTTGCATATAAAGTTTCTTTAATCAGGACCAGAGTTTAAAAAAAAACATAATTTAGAAGAAAAATGTTTAATAAAGTGTAGGATAATAAAAAAAATTACATTGTTATGAATAAAGTAACCTAAACAGGAATTATTTTGAGCTGGAAGGCTACATATATTCTAACAAAGTTGCCTGCCGAGTTAAATTTTTCTTCTTTTCCAATTCACAAATTTTCATTTTTACTTCAAAGTCTTTAATTATATTTAGTTTTCGCTCCAAGGACAGTGTTTTCTTTTCTTGTTATACTCAAATGACTCATTTTTCGTTCTTTTAGACGAGGTAATTAGAGATTATAAGTAAAACGCACTGCGCAAGTAAAACAATTTCACGCGGAACATGTTTAAACCTGTCGCAAACTGAACACTGAGTGGGCAGAGCAAGAGAGCCGATGCGTGGCAATCAAAATGAAGAACCGTGTATCTCCGAATTCGCGTAAAACGGGGTAGCGTAAGTCTGGGTATTACTGTACTTTTTATTGCAGATATCGCCATTTGAGCTAGTCCTGAAAAATATACCTACTTTATTATTTTTGTTAATGTCACTAACGTTGACGTTTAAAATAATAATTATGGTAGACTAAACAACTATTAATTGTACTTCTTTTTTCATTTTCACGCTGTATCCCGCACGCAGCAGGGTAGGCAGAGGGAACCTAGTGTTAAGACACTACATTGCGTGCTGAGTAGTGAGACTCAACGCCGCACTTTGCCTCGACACCAGAGCGATGAAATGGAAATATAAATTTAAATAAATATTTAATTTCCTCAAGTGAGAATAGAACCCACAACCAGTTTATGCTTTGTGCCCCTGTGCCACGAACGGCCTCAATTTACTTTCTTCTTTTAAATTGTGGTTAAATACAATAATCGTTATTTAATTATGCCAAATTTCTATTAACCGACTTCTTAAAAGAGGAGGTCATCAATTCGACTGTATTTTTTATCCTTGTTACCTCAGAACTTTTGACTGTGTGAACCGATTTTGATGATTCTTTTTTTATTTGGAAGCTAGTGCGTCCCGTGTAGTCCTATTTTAATTTAGTTCATTTCCGACAATGGTATCTATGAAAAAATCATATAAATCTCAAATTTACATTATGTATGTGCGCGACAAATGAACTAATATCTCAATATCAACTTAACCGGTTTTAATGATTCTTTTTTTATTAGAAAAGGTATAAAGGCTAGTTTGGTGAAAGTTTGGTTAAGTTCGGAGCATGAAATCCGATTGAAATTGAAGAAGTCGATTTTTTTTATAAAAAAATATAATTATGTTATTTTTTCTGGTAAAATTTCTTTGTACTCTATCATAAAAACTATTCTATAAGTTGCATTAGGTTTTGAACTATTACCATGCTAAAAATAAATTAATTTCATACAGTAGTTATCGGTATTTTAAGTAATTTACATTTTTCAGTTTTTATTTTTTTAAAATAAAACTATAATGAAATTCGGAATGAAACCCAAAAAAAATGTACCTTGGGATCCTAGGCTAATACCATGCAAAAATTCATCAATTTCTGTCCAGTAGTTTTTGCGTGATTGACGAACAAACAAACAGACAGACAGACAGACAGACAGACAGACAGACGGACAGACAGACAGACAGACAAGAATTCTGTTGAGTGGTTTTTTAGGTTCTATAATCGACATATAAACCGACCTAATTTTTATTTTTTTTATATCTTTCATGTACAGAATTGACTTTTCTATCCTTTTATTATATATAGAGATAGAGATAGAGATAGAGATAGAGATATTATTATTGGGCCAGGCTTTTCCTAATGTATTTTTTTAAATGTATGAGAGTAAACGAAACGAATAATAAAGATGATAAATTTGTTTGGTCAGTTTACTTAGAATGTACTATTCTAAACTCTTTAATCTATTCCATTTGATCACGCGGTAGAAAAGGTACAAAAAAGGTAATTGTTACTATTAACGCTGTCACTGTCATTCAATTTTATTGCCAACTTATACATAACATGTACATATTTTACTTTGCTTCACGGTTTATACATATATGCACCTAGCAGGGTAGGCAGAGGGAACCTAATATTAAGACTCTCCCTTCTATGCAAAATGCTTCTGTTCTCTAATATATTCTGGAGGTTGAGTGATTACGCGCATTACTAGAAATAGGAAATTAAAATATTTATTTTCATTTCATTACCTCTAGTGAGAATTGAACCCACAACTTGTCTGTTTACAGTCGCATTGTGTCCCTGACTGGCCTCAAAAATAACACATGACGTGCAGTAAACAGTGATATAACGCTTACGTATAAAATATTATTATTTACACTTAGATTGGAACTGACTGACGTTTTAACGACTTTCTACTTGTTTCGTTGGAAAATAATTTATTATATTCTTCAGGTTTATTTTAAATTGTAGCTTCACGCTTTATCCCGCATATAAAGAGTGGGGAAGGCAAAGGGAACTCAGTAAGACATGCATTCTTCACGCATTGCTTAATTTTTGACATCTTGCGAGATTAGTGGTGGAACCTAATGCAACTAAAATGCAGTTGCGTCTTTTTAAAAGAGACAGACAAAACTTTTGAGAAATATAAGGCGCACGTTCACTTAATTGTAAAAATTTTGGTCTGCTACAATGTTTCTTTTAACTCGAACTACACCGGGTTTAATATGAACCTTAGGGGCCGTTCAAGTATTACGTATTCAGTTTTTTTGCAATTATTGACCTAAATGTCATCAAAAATAAGCAATCCTCTTACAAATATTTCATTGTAAACGTCAAAAATAAGCAAACCCAAGACTCCCCCGTTCAAGTATTACGTAAGCACTATAGGGGGGGCCCTACAGTGCTTACGTAATACTTGAACGGCCCCTTAATGAAAAATAAATAAATAAATAAATATCGCTCGTCGCTCTGGGATCCCTATGCGTACTCTGCTGTACGGGATACAGCGTGCAGCAAAGTAAGTAAATATATAAAAGGAACATTAATCATTTCCTTATTCTATTTAAAGTACTAGCTGCTGAGTCATTTCACTTATAAATATTCATATTTATACAAAAAATATTTTTAAGCACATATTTCTTTATGAATTCAAGGCACACACTTTGTTTTTAATCAATTTCTATTCATGTATGTTTGTTTTCACCGATCGACCTCAGAAACAGCTGAACAATTAATTATTTATTCATGGGAAGAGTACCACAACTAAGTATACATAATATATATACATATGTAGATATAGGTAACGATTATTATTTTTTTTAGTTTGACACTATATCCCACACATAACAAGGAAGGCCGAGTAAACCTGGAAACCTAGTGTTAAGTAAGCCGGGGCACAAGTATGTGGATATTAGATTTGACTGGTTGTGGGTTCGATCCTCACTGAACAAAATTAAATGTTCAATATTTTTATTTCTTCGATCTGGTGTCGAGGCAAAACGCGGCGTTGAGATCCGCTACTCGACACGCAATGCCTCCAGACTTCGCGGACAGTCACTTTGCGAGGTTTAATAACGCTGATTTTAGGCTAACGCTGACATTTAAAAAATATGTAAAAGAAGACATTATAAAACCTTGTATGTATTTTGACAGTAATTTTCCAATATGACGAAATCTATAATATATTTTTATATTCTTTTTACTTTGATCGATCACCTGAACAAACCAGGTGTTGGGAAGGTTGTACAAGTGGTGGTCATCAATGAAGTCACTGTTATATTATATTATATGAAATATTTTTGTTTTTTCATTTATATCACTTGATAAATTGAAGCAAGAAATATATATTTTACTTTATGATTTTTTTTAATTTATTGTTTCCACGCTTGATATCAACGTAGACGTTTTAACTTAAAAAAAAAACAGCCCCACTCTTTCTCCAGAAATCAGGGGAACAAAACAGGGAATCTATGATCACTTCCGAGCCAAATTTCAAGACATTGCATGTTGAGTGGCGGTACTCAACGCTTTTTAGTCCAGTCATCAGAACGATGAAATGAAAATAATTAATTCCCCTCAAAAGAGAATCGAGTCCACAACCGTCGCATTTACAGTCAGTCGCTGCGCCACTGCCACAACGGCTTTAGTAACATCCTAAAATACATTACCCTCTCTATAAATACTGGGTAATATAAATGTAAAATTATTTTCAGATCGAATAGATCTTTAGCACTGTTTAGTATATTTAAAGTAAACAAGTTTAGTCACTGAGCGAAATAAGAGAGAACGCGTCATTTTATACAACCTGTAGGTTCCTGTCACCTTTTGACCTTATGGTATTAAGATCCTATAAATATCTAAATATACAAATACAGCTTCACACTTTTCTCACATAACATGGTAGGTAAAGAAAAATGAGTATTAAGACACTCTGTTGCCTGTCTTATTTTCGAGACATTGCGTGTTGAACAACCGAACTCAGTACCGAGATTTTTTTATAGCTTCACGCTGTATTCAGCAAAGCGGCCCGAAGGAACCTAATGTTAAGACAGTCCGCTCCCATTAACACATTGTTGAGTAACATTTGACTTTAAACACAGTGGCCGTGGGTTCGATTCCTGCTTGGGCGAATATTTTCATTGATCTGCTCCGGTACATAATGGCACTTTTTATTTTGTAATATATTATGCGTATCGCTAATTTGGTGCAACAACGTCGTATTTCCAGTTTTTTTTTATATTGCAGAACTTTCCGAATATGAAATTACGTCATTGTTGCAACAAAAGAGCTATATGATAATTGTAACTGCGATTTCTGTACATGTTTGTACCAAAATTTTGTTACTTATGTTAATGAAAGATATTTGTAAATATAGTGTGAAACCGGGTGCAAATATATGCATAATACGCTTGTTTCTAAATACTTGATATTTGCAATGTATTTTTGCATTTGGACACCGTCACGTCGTGGCGCAGTGGCACAACGGCTATACAATCACAATAGTTGTGGATTCGATTCAGACGCAGAGAAATGAGTTATTTTCAGTTTTCGCTCCTGAAAACAGCTTACGCGGCGTTGTGTTCTGTACTCCTTTGTGCGGGCATATAGCGTTATGCGGGTATACATATTTACTTTACACTATTAGTGTTATTTATATCATGAAAAGATAAAATTTTGTTATTTTTACTTGCGTAGAAAAGAAAATACTTAGCTCTTTAATTGTTCACCTTGTGTTAGTCTATCGTGGTTTAGGGTGAGGAGATCAGAGCGGTGGCTGCAACTGGCGACAGAAATGTAGGTTTAAGGAGCCCCTTCTAAAATGTGTAACGCTCGTCTCTACCTAACAGATTTTGAAATAATCCTACCATAGTCACCAGAACGTAACAAACAAAATGTTCAGTACATTCACCCTTATGATAACCGCCGGTTAACACATACATACATACATATATAAGATATAAATATATACACATACATACATAACATTATAAAACTAAACTAGAAAGACTAGAGCCAAGAAACTTCATTTTTAACTTTCCTAGCAGACCTCAAACACATTCCAAGCCCTCTGACCACTAAGCCATAGGTTCTTATCAACTATGCTACGTGAAAATTGTATACATTATTATGAATATTTTTTTCTTTTCTTAGTGTATAAATAATATTTTGAAAAGTCTTAAAAAAGTTGTTTTTTTGTGACGGATCACTATGCTGAGCTTTGTCGTAACAAAGAGAGAATTACAATTATTTACATATAAATATTACTCCTTGTAAAGCCTATAGAAAATACGTTTAAGCCAACCCAAAATCGTTTAAAAAGTAACAATAAACTAAAAATACATAGACATTATGACATCACTTAGCACCAAAAATTCTAAAAAGAGCTCTTGTTTTTATCAAAAAAATTGGAAATTTCCGATTTATTGAAAATAAAATTGATTAAATATCAAAGTAAAGTATCCAAAACTTTAAAATTAAAATATTGATAGGAATTTTTTTCTACATCTGTTATATGCCACAGAGCGGCGCACGCGCAGCTATCGACGTGTTTTTGACCTTGTTTACAAAACGCCACTATCAAACGAAAACAACTAAATTATCAACCCACGCGTTTGAAATATAAAATATAAAGAAATCAATGGAAAATATGATTTTTATCTTTAATATACTTCTAGAATGTTATTCTTTAATATTTTTTTTGTTTGATTATGGTGGTATCTAATTTCAATATAACATGTTTTTGAGGCTGTCGTGGCACAACATCTGACTGTAAAAGCGACGTCTATGAGTTTAATTTCCACTTTTTTTCTAAAATTAGAAACTCCATTGGTGAAATTTTATTAATTGGTTACATAACACTCATTAATTTATATATAGAATTAATAATTATTTAGAAAAAATAAACTTACAAAACAAGGGCAATTCGCAATGACATGACAAACGTCAGATAGTGCGAGTTACGTCACGCCTTAGTAAAAAAACAAATTTATATTTTGGCTTGTATACATTGACAGATTACTCAGACTTGACGTCAGAAGCGATGCCACGACACTTCGACGTATTGGTCACTTGGAGTATTTTTTTTAAACTTCTACTCTTCTCTTCTTTACTTTCTGCAAAAAATCATGATATGGGAGTACGTTGCAACGGTTTCTCAATATCTGTCGTCATGCCTATTAATTATTTTAATTTCCTCAATTCAGATATTGAGAGGCCATTCGTGGCGCAGCGGTAAACGCTCATTCGTTTCTCCGCTCTGGTGTCGAGGCAAAGCGCGGCGTTGTTCCGCCACTTTACACGTAATGTCTTTAGAATTCTGCAGAAACTAAGGAACGGAGTATCTTAACTCTAGGTTCCCTCTGCCTACCTTGCTGTATGCGGGATACTGCGTGAAGAAGTGATTTGACTTGATAAAAAGACAAGGCCTAGCATTGCATTACGCCACTTAACACATAAGGTCTTAAAATTTGGCCGGAAAGAGTGTGAAGTCAAGACTCTACAGGAATGTACCCCTGCTTACCATAGAAATATTGAATTATTAACACAAATTATATCAACATCAGTTAAATAAAAGTAGCTTCACGCTTTTTCCCGCATATTAGAAATACATCAGAAACAAACAAACATAAAAAGCAATTAGTAAGTACCTATATTATAAAACAAGACGTCCTTGCGTTAGTTTTACTGTGTTGTATCTTCCGCACGGAGACAGCGATAAGAGCGAGATAGTATTTGTGTTAATAGAGTATTAGTAATGAATGATCTTAGATACATAGGTTACTTTATTATAACAACGAATGTATGTAGGCGTCGTGGCGTAGTGACGATGGTAGTAGATTCGACTCACACGAAAGGAAATTAATTATTTTTATTTCCCTTGCCGTGTGATCCCGGTCTAGAATAGGATGATCCTGGTACTGGTGGTGTCGTAAGAGGCGACTAAAGTACGTGTGGTAGAGTCACGTCGTCAGCAATGGCAACACGCATGGGCAGACTCGACCGGATCATTACCACCCGCGGCATTTAAAACCGCCGTGAAGTAGTGGTTTTATGCCACTGCGTTTCGCATCAGGTAATGCCGGGCTCCGGAGCACAACCCACCTTACAGGCAGGCAACGCATCTGTAGCCCCTCTGGTGCTGCACGGGGTCATGGGCGGCGGTAATCACTTACCATCAGGTGACCCGAACGCTAAAACGAAAAAAAAAAACATATTTCGGTCACTCCATGATGCTTCGATAAATGGAGTGAAAGCTTTGAACAGAGTAGTTAGGTGTCTTCTTCCTTTACTACTGCTTTTCTTAATCACTAAAATACTGACATTAATCTGCACTTACATTATCAAATAACAAGACAATAACAGGGCGTCACGCTGTATCTCGTATTTAGTAGAGTAGGTACAGCTAGTGTTAAGATACTCCGCTCCATGTGCATCGTTTAATTTTAGAGACATTACATTGTTGAACAGAATACAACGCTGTGCTTTGTCTATCAAGGCGAGGAAATGAAACAAATCTGTTCTTCCAAGTGAGAATTGAATTACTTAAATTTATTTTTCCATTTTTTCGGTTCGGTTCGGTTTCTGGTGTTGAGGCTAAGCGCGGCGTTGAGTTCTGCCACTCAACACGCAAAGCCTACAAAATTCGGCAGAAAGTGAGGAGTGTCTTAATACTAGGTTTCCTCTACCTAGGGGCCGTTCAAGTATTACGTAAGCAGTTTTTTTGCAATTATTGACCCCCCCTCCCCCATGTCATCAAAAATAAGCAATCTTCTTAAAAATATTTCATTGAAAACGTCAAAAATAAGCAAACCCAAGACCCCCCAGCCCCCCCTACAGTGCTTACGTAATACTTATATGCTTACGCGGTGAATTGCACACAAAATGCTACAAAATCGATGTATAAATGCGTTTCTTTTGATTGTGATGACTTATAAAGTACGGAACCCTAAAAAGTAAATGAAGCAAGAAATCATTTTCTTTACAAACATATATTATACAATATATTATTTGTACTATTGAGATATTCATTATAATATACTTATCAGTATTCTTATCATCATTTCGCTTATTTTGAAACGAATAGCTGTCTGAGATGGCTATAAATATTAAATTGTTTAATTAAAGACTCTCTCATAGCGCTGTTGTTGTGTCGCTGCCACGCGGTGGTTGTGAGCTAAATTCCAGTTTGTAAAAAATATTTATATTTGAGATTTTATTTAGGAAACCGACTTAGTACCTTATTCTTTCAATTTTCACATTATTATTACTATGAATATTTTTGATTTCCTTTACGTTTTTATTGCATTTACAATCGCTTGCTTTTTATTCATCATCTCATCTCAGATAAAAGTAAAAAATACTCTAATTATTTTTTTTTGTCAAAAAGTAACCCGCTTCCACTTAGATTTGAATCAAAATCAATTTGTACAAATATCAAAGAGTTTTTTAGGGTGAACGCTCTAAACTCAGGAACTATTAATTCAAATCGATTTTCTTTTTAACCGACTTCTAGGAAAGAAAAGGAGGTTATCAATTCGACTGCATTTTTTAATGTTTGTTACCTCAGAACTTTTGACTTGGTTTTTGATGATTCTTCTTTTTTTTATTTGAAAGCTAGTGCTTCCTTTGTGGTTCCATTTTAATTTGGCCTATTCTAGTCTATTCTGACAATGATATCTGTGAGAAAATCATATAAGTCTTAAATTTACATCAGGAATGTGCGCGACAAATAACTCAATATCACGCCAACCGATTCTGACGATTCTTTTTTTATTGGATACACTTCAAGGATAGTTTATTGAAAGTTTGTTTAGGTTCTGATTATGGAATCCGATTGACTTTGAACAAGTTTTTTTTTAGCAAAAAAAATATAATTATACTGTAATAGTTACAATGAAAAAAATAATTTTTGAACCACGTTTACTTTTCGTCAAAAGTGTTATTCCTCATTTCTGCATTCGTTAGTTCATTGTTTCAAGTTGGTTTTTTTGTTAAAAAATAATCTACTAAATTGGATAGTCCACTAATCGAGGAATACTTGTTCCACCACGTTAATCATTTCGATGTAATCTACTGTACCTGGGTATACTAAGTACTAGCTATTTCCAGTCAACCACTGGCAAAAACGCAGGATAAAACTAGTGTTAAGTAAAAAAATATATATAAAAAAATACCATAAATAACTGAATCAAAAGAGATATCTTAAAGACAATTAGTCTACTCCAGTATAGTATAGTAGGTATATATCATATAACGTATTATATATAGATAGTGTAATCGTATTGACCTACATACATGCGTGAGCAGATGTGTGATAATGGCCACTCGAAAACTAAATTTAGTGTAAGAGTGACTCCATTTCTCGTTTTTAAAGACATTTGGACGAAGAGATTAGAATAGTCAAGAGTTTAATTGTAAACGCGATGGTGGTGGCTTCGATTTCCACTTGGAGGAATGTAATATTGACTATGCTATATTGAATATTGAATATGCTCTGGTAGACAAGGCGGGGTGTTTAATTTGCTACTTAATGTTGTAATACGACATTATGCGGCGCGGGAGATTAAGCGGGGGACAGAGTGTCTTAACACTAGATTCTCTCTTCTTTAATGTGTAGAACGCAGCGTGAACAACCTGGGAACCTTGACAAGACATTTCGCTCCCATTAAGACATTCCTGTTCCCTTTGGACCGAATTCTGAAGGCTACTACGTGTCGAGAGGTGGAACTCAACGTTCCGCTTTACCTTTGAAAGGAAATTATGATAAAAAAAAAACTTAAAAGCAGATATAGTATCAAAAATAAAACACGAATCAAGACTTCATATTAAAAATATCTAAATGTTTTTTTAGAGTCTAAGTTATACATAATAAAGCTGTAGAATGGTCTAGATTTATTTCTTGTTTTGGTCTTCATATCTATTTTTGTAATAATATGCAAATATTATAAAACAGGAGAATTTGTTTGGTTGAGCGCCATAATCTGATAAACTACTGATTCAAAATGAAAAAAAAAATTGTAGTGGATGGTGCATACTAAGGTTATAGGCACTCTGAGTCACCTTAGAACATGTGTCACACGCAATTTTTAATTATTTTTATTTGACAACCTGAAGTCGATTCTAAAAGCTTGTTCTTATTTAAAAAAACGAATTTAATCATAGAAAATCAAAAATGGTTCAGATTTTATTTTTGTTTTTGGCCTTCATAGTCTAGTAGACTATGGAGGACTATCTAGCTCAGGTAGTCCTAAGCTGACTATGGTAGACCTGAGCCTTTGCTGGTCCGTTTTAATGGAAGTAAATGTTAAGTATGACGCTCTCGAAAACTATGAAGCTCTTCTAGTTTTGCAATATTCTTCACTATTACTTCGATCCTAATGGTCTGAACCTGATATAATGTAGCCTATAGCTTCAATCGTTAATGAACTATAAACCATGTAGTAGTTCCTGAGATTTCCCTCAAGTGAAAATCGAACTCACAACCGTTGTGAACACTCAGACAATTTCTACATTTTCATAATGTATTTTTGTTTAATTTAACATATTTTAGGTCACTAAAATCCAGTTAGAGTTGGTTTAAATAACCTACTTTATTATCACTATTTTTGCGAAATTTCAAATCAAGAAATTCTGAATTGTATTTATACAAATTTAAAGTTCAAAATCAAATAATGATACACAAATTATATTAAAGCTGCTGATAATATTCGTATTAGTTCCTTACGACGTGGTGGTGTGATATATTTTTAATTTACATGCAATGGGTTGTTCATTCAAATGAATTATAGCCAAGAAATGTCTACATTTTAAAAAGTCTACATTTATAATCCAGAAAAATCACTCTGTAAACACGACGGTTGTGGGTTCAATTCCCTCTTGAGAGAATGAATTATATTTTTCCCCTTTGATAACAAAACAAAGCTTAGCGTTGAATTATTAAATTATTAAATTTTTAAATTTTGGGATCGTCGTGGCGCAGTGGACGGCATCGGGTTCTAAGCGTGCTTGTGGGTTACTTTACCAGTCGAGGGAATAGTTTTAAATTATTTTCATTTCTCTGCTTTAGTTGTCACGTTGAAATCCGCCACTCAACACGCAGTGTTGGAGTTTTCTCCAAATATACAGAAAATAATTGGGAAGATTGGAGTGTTTTAACACTAGAAGCTTATCGGGAATATGCGGGTAAAAGCGGGAAGGTGCTTCATATGTTTACATTTCAAATATGAAATCATTACTTGTAATTGATAAAGTTAAATTATTAATAATTATTTCTAGAAGCTGAACGCTTACGCTTATATAGCATGTTTACAAAACAGTAATTGTATAAATATAATTAAGATAATTTGAAATTATAAACTATTATCCTCTTACGCACTTCCAAGTGGATTTCAAAATGGAGAAATATATTCTTATAGGTAAATAAATAAAAACTATATGTATAATTTTTTTAAATACTAATTTGATTATTCTTTAAATAATGATATGCGGCGTTGGGTTAGGTTAGGTTACACACAATAATTCGAAAAGTGTGCGATGCATGGGAAAGAGTACTAGGTTCAATTTGCCTACCTTGCTTCATGCTTTATGTTTTTTGATACTCATTTCCTAGGTAAAAAAAAAATGTTCTCCATTCAAAGATATTTCTTGAACATTTAAAAAAATATTTACTTTTACGACACATTGCGTGTTGAGTGACGGAGCTCAACGACAAGCTATTATGTTACTGGAGGGAGAAAATGGAAATGAAAACAGATTATTCAACGCAGTGGTACATCGTGTGACTGTGTCTTAATGGAGGCGGAGTGTCTGAACACTTAGTTCTTGAGTTGTCTCTGCTACCCACACCCATCTATGTGCAAGATACAGTATAACGCTAAAAAAAGAAAAAAAAAATAAACGTCATAGTTCCCCATCACAACTCATTAGTTACGTAACGTGTTAGTAGATTGACAATCCTTTATTTGGACACACAAACATACATACATCTACAGATATATAGATAAAGCTAGAAAACGTAGACGTGACTTAAAGCAGATATGAGCTTGCTATGGCCATGATTTTAGTTGAAATATTTGTTTATTTATTATAATGTACAATTAATATTTATGTTGGGGCCAGTCGTGGACGCAGGGGCACAACGATGTGACTGTAACGCGACGGGTTCAATCAACTGTGGGTTCGATCCTCAGTCTGGGGAATGAATTATTATATTTTATTAATATTTTCGTTTCTTCGCTCTGATCCAAGCCAAAAGTCTGGGGTTGAGTTCTGACACTCAACACGCAATGCCTCGAAAAATTCAGCTGAATGTGGGGAACCGAGTATCTTAGCACTAGGTTCCCTCTACCTCTACCCTGCAATATGCGGGATACAGTGTGAAACTGATTTATTTATTTTTAAATATATAATCAATATTATTTAAGCCATAATTTGTAGGGTATGTAGAAAGAAATTTATTAAAACATTTTTTTTTCATTTAAAATATTCCTTAAATCGACATCGAATCAACAACCACCGTCTCTACAGTCAGTTGCTTTGCAATACGTCAAATATAAAGTTGTTTTTTTAGCTTCATGCAGCTATGTGTCAGCATATAGTATGGTAGGCAGAAGAAACCTACTATACCTAGTGATAAGCCCTCCGTTTCAATTACTTACGTTATACTTACCCACTATACTTACATTGCTTCACGACAGCCTTTAAATATTGTTTGTCCTTCAAACGGTATGAAAAGCTTGGTTACCATCTCTCTGAACACGTTGTTTACTTCTGCTTTCTCCAAAACTCGTTCCGCTTCATCTAATTGTTAAATTAATTTCTAGACAAAAACATGCGTACGTAACTTAACACTGTCGTGGTTCATTATCTATATTACTAATATTATAAGGCTAAAGATTTTGTTTGTCTAATCTCAGGAACTATTAATTATAATTTTTTCTTTCTGCTTTGTACCCATATATCAAGGAAGGCAAGCGGGTGGAGCCGCTGGTGAAAACTGAATAGGCAATAAAGATTTTTAGTGGGCTTTTGGTTGCACATTCATGCAATTTAAAAAAAAAACAACCAATTAACGTTGGGTTCCGCCGCCTTATCATAAATTGTCTCTATGTAATTAAATATTAAATTGAGGCCGTCGTGGCGTCGTCTGACACGACGCGACGGTTGCAGCTTTGATTCTCACTCGAAGCAAGGAATTATTTTTATATTCTCTCTCTGATAACAAGACGTTCTTACGTTATTAAGTTCCGCCACTCACACAATATCTCGAAAATTGGGCATCGTGCGGGAAAAGAAGCTTTAAATTCTTTCTTATATTATATTTAATACCAATACCATCAAAACCCATACATACACGTCAAACCGATGACCTCCTTTTCCGAAGTCGGTTGGAAAAACAATATGTATATTGTACATTGTAATTAAGCAATATTTGGTAATTACTTAACAGAGACTGGCGCCAGCGTTACTAAATTACACTCCATTTTGTATCTTATATGCATTAAGATCGAGATTTCTCTCGTAAATATTAATTTTTGATAACAATCGTTTAATTGTGATTGCGCACTAATTGGCATTGCTTGTTGTCATCAATTTAGTATAGGTTCGATTCTTGTGTTGGGTATATGTTTATATTTTTCATAGTTTTTAAATATTCGGAACTTATTCGTTCAGGGGAACTGAGTATCTCGATACTGTTAGGTTCCACTTACAAATGTGTGGAATAAAACAAGAAGGTGACAAAAATAATTGTTAATACATACGTATTAGAATAACGCCAAGATATATGATGTAATCTAGTATTAAGATACACCGTTTCCTTTAAGACACTAGTTTCCCTCTACTTACCCTGCTATATGCGGGATACAGCGTTTGATGATTTATTTATTTTTTAATATTTATTTAAGCCACAATTTGTAGGGTATGTAGAAAGAAATTTATTAAAACATTTTTTTTCCATTTAAAATGTTCCTTAAATCGGCATAGAACCGACAACCACCACCACCGCCTCTACAGTCAGTTGCATTGCAATAATTAAAATATAAAGTTATTTTTTAACTTCATGCAGCTATGTGAGGGCACATAGTGCGGTAAGCAGAAGGAACCTGGGAATCTTGTGCTAAGCCCTCCGCTTCAATTACTTACGTTACACTTACCGTCCAATTTTTCCAGATATCAAACGCAACGCCGCCCTTTTTACCAAAGCAGAGAAAATGAAAATAAATAAAAAAATATTTATTTCCTAGCTTGCTCAAAAACTTAGTTACCATCTCTTTCCGCGTATAGCAAGGCAGAGGGAACCTGGGAATCTAGTATTAAGATACACCGTTTCCTTTAAGACTTCCGTTACTCAGTTTCAGCCGAATACTAGAGGCCTTACGAGTTGAGTAGAGAAACTCACCGTCTTTCACATTTATAATGATAAAATGAAATAATATAATGAAACCCAAGAACTAGAAATAGTATTTATCTAATATATTCGTATATTGCCCAAATTAGGTTAATACTAAAGTATTAGTGATAAGACCAGAGCTCTACTAAAGATCATTTACTTTACAGTAGATTACGTAACGATAACGAGCGATAATAGAGGCAGCTTTATCACTTATTTAAAATTAAATATTCAACAATAGTTATACCTATTATAATTTTAAGTTATTACCCGACGTCACCAGAAGGAGGGTGATGTTTTTAGACTGTATGTATGTTTATTTCTTTAGCACGTCTTGTAACTAACCAATCGGCTATACAGTTTTTGACATATGTGGTGTGGTTTTTGTCACATGAGTTACTTTTGGTTTGATTTCCACTCGGCGGAATGATTATATTTAAATTTTCACTACCCCGCTCTGGTAGATAAAACGCGGCGCTGAGCTACCCCACTCAACGCGTAATGTCTTGAAAAATGGACGATTCTTGGAGAATGAAATGTCTTAACATTAGGTTCTCTTGCCAACACTGGTATGCGGGTAAGCAGCGGGAAGCTGCAAAAAAGATATGGTACTGATTTCTCAAATATGTTTTGCCTAAAAAAATATTATTATGACAATTTTTTACCTTATATTATGGGAATATGACTAACAAACAAACAGCCAAATACAATTATAATAGTATATAGGCACGAACAACTTTAGTTATATACTTAAGTCACGTAACCCTACCAACAAGTGTCGAGATAAAAAACTGGTTCCGCTGAGTTACAGTCAAAGGTTATCACTACACGGCCTCAGTACTTAATTTTAATGAAGAACGTTTATTAGCTTTTTTTATTTCTTCACTAGTTGTAGTCCATAACTTCGTTTGCGTAAACTATTCTTTTTTTTGCTTCACGCTGTATCTGGAGGTAAATCTATTGTTAAAACACTCTCTCAAAAATTTGACGATAAAGTGAACAACGGAAGTGTCTTAAGAAACCGAGTATCTTAACATTAGGTTCCTAGGTACCCTGGAAGCCTCAAGTACAAGCCAGTAACTAAATGATATCAGTAAGTTTAGTTTAGCACCACGCTGTGTTCCGCACGTCCTTTGCACTCCTGCCATATTAATATAAGCCGCCATATTCGCGTGTGTCAAATGGAAAAAAAAGATTTTTTAAATTCGATCTTATAGTTGAACCATACAAAATCTTCATCTTCATATTTTAGTAAATAAAAATAAATCAGCTTCACGCTGTATTCCGTACACAGCAGGGTAGGCAGAGGGAACCTAGTGTTAAGACACTCCGTTCCCCACTTTCTGCCGAAATCCGGAGGCATTGCGTGTTGAGTGGCAGAACTCAACGCCGCGCTTAGCCTCGACACCAGAACGAAAAAATACAAATATAAATTTAAGTAAATAATTCATCTCTTCGAGTGGGGATGGAACCCACAACCAGTCGGTTTTACAGTGACACTTCGTGCCGCTACGACTGGCCTCATATTTTAGTATAGTTTGTAATAATAATTAGAAAATAAAAATAGTATGTATTGTAATCAATTGCAAATTAAATACGTAAAAAAAATTACCTTACTAACCTATTTAAATAGAAACTTTGTTATACAGACATTATTATTAGTAAATTTTCAACAATTTATACATCGAATAACATAATTGGGACATATTCAAGGAAGCGACGGCTGTTCTAGAAGCATAGGTCAAATGTCAGTGGGCGGGGCTTGAATCCGCGACCCTATTGTATGCAAAGTGACCACTGAGTCACTGGTTATAAATATTCATGTTTATATATGGCGATATCTGTTATTTCTAGTAAGGTTATTAGAATAGCTTATTATTTTGTATAAGAATGTATATAATTTAATCTAAATATAGAGGGTGAAAAGTATAGTGGAATTAAGATAATTTCAATTTAATACAGAAAAGCTGCTATCTAACGTTATATATAACCTTTATGTCTAGGCGGGTAACTGTTGAGTTAGTTGCTGGGTATTAACAGACCTGCCTTCTAAGCCGGTAGTAGCTAGAGGTATTCACATACACGACACAAATACCGTCGTTGACAGTCAACGCTCGAATCCAGCATATTTGGACCAGCATTTAGGGTAGGTTAGCTCCCTTAGATTAGTGCAATTTGTGGTCATCCGCGTCTGCACGTTACGGTGGGTTTGCTTAGAATGTAGAGCATTTCAGCCCGATCGACGGCCGCCAGCCTAAGCTAAAGTTCCGCCATCAACCTTCTCTCAAACAGCCGAGTAGTGCTTGCACCTTTCCAGGGGCAGAGTACCTTCTTCCCTAAACAACCGCTGTCGCTGTAAAGGCTAACAGTATTAACCTTAAATTCGATTGTGTATATAACGAATAATGTATAAGTATAAGTGACCTATACCTTCACTACTCTCTTTTCACTAACTTCTTTATTTGCCTGGCGTACTGCATTTCAAGTCGTAAAATGAAAACTCTCGTTTAGTCCCGATTCCATACGTATCCTACCTACATGTCTTGCATCTTTTTAAATACATAAGCTTGGAACAAGAGAAAGAAGATTTTTTTTCAGCTTCACGCTGTATCCCGCACACAGCAGGCTAGGCAGAGGGAACCTAGTATTAAGGCACTCCATTCCCCACTTTCCGCCGAAATCTGAAGGTATTGCGTGTTGAGTGGCTGAACTCAAGGCCGTGCTTTGCCTCGACACCAGAGCGAAGAAATGAAAATATAAATTTAAATAAATATTTCATGTCTTCAAGTGGGGATTGAGCCCAAAATCAGCCGATTTTACATTCACACTTTATGCCTCTGCGCCACGACTGGCCTCATCTTTGAAGATCTTAATTAGTAATTATAAATAATTTGTCAGACAGACATTCAACTCTCGCATATCTATAGTCCAACCACCTCACGATATCATATCGTATCGTATGATGTAAAAGATATTGTTATGACAAACATGTTTTGTTCGAGACACAACGACGCTGATAACAGTAGAGTTACTATCAGTATATTATGTTTACCATTTGTACAAAGGAAATAGACGTCTAGATAACGTAGGGTACCTAGGTTATTCACGAAGAGATGTGGGTTCGATTTCCACTCGGACGCACTAAGTGCGGCGTTTAGTTTAGTAATTCAAAACGTATTATATTGATATTTAGTGAAATTTGAAATAGGAGAATAGAGTTTCTTCACACTATGTACATCATCTGCTATATGCATTAGCATTTCTTTAATACAAAATTGAAATACCTTGAAAATTAAAAACAAAGTGTCTCAACTCAATTCTCTCTACCTACAAAAAAAAATATACAAATATAAAGAAAAAATCCACTTTTTATGTCTGTTTGTTGAACACAAAAGCTATTATTAGTTTATCGGGCGCAGCAAGTGGAGCAATAAAGATACAATTACATTTTATTATACGGTTGTTCAAATGTAACATTAGTCGGGGAACAATGGCTTGTGGAATTAATTACGTTTAGTTTTTTTTTATTATTTCTAGCTTTCTATATATATATATTTCTTGACGTGGTGGTGAGTTAATATATTCCTGCAAAGCAGAGTATACACAGAAAAATTAGTGTTAAAAAGCATCTTGAAGCCAGTCGTGGCGCAGGGGCACAAAGTGTAATTGCAAAATCGACTGGTTGTGGGTTCTATCCCCACTCGAGAAAATGAAATATTTATTTACATTTATATTTCCATTTCGCCGCTCTGGTGTCGAGGCAAAGCGCGGCGTTGAGTTCCGCCACTCAACACACAATGCCTCCAGAACTCGGTGGAAAGTGAGGAACGGAGTGTCTTAACACTAGGTTCCCACTGTTCACCCTGCTGTGAACGGGATACAGCGTGAAGCTGATTTGATTTATTTTAAAAAGTATCTTAATATTAAGTGCTGTCTATCTATACAATAGAGTGGTATCACAATATTCTGTTCAACTGTTAGTGTTAAGACACTTCGTTTTGCACTTAATATTCGAGACATTGTGTTGAGTCCTGAGAGGCGCAACACAACGCCGCTTGCTACCAGAACAAGAATATTTAAAAAAAACATTCCTCCGAGTGGCACGGCGGTTTCATATAATATTTCTTTTTTTTTTATAAACATAAACATGTTTATGTGATACCGTATTTTAAAACAGCCTTGAGATAGCGCTATCAGTGATTCGAATCAAATTGTACCTAGCGTTGCTGTAAGTCTTTATAATTTTTAATTATAATTAAAAGGTAATTGAAGTCTATAATAGTTATACGAGTATGTTAGACGTGTATATAAATGTGGACTGTGGGTTCGAGTCGTGGAAAGTAAAAGATGTAAATGTAAAGAATGTGTATTAATTTGACAAGGTGCTGTGTTGAGTTTCGTCAAATAACATGACAATCAATTTTTATTATGTTTTAATTAAAATATTTTTGAACTGTCAAGTTCTTTTCTGTCACTGTCTCTCTCTGCCACTTAACACGCAAAGTCAGAAATTCGGAATAAAACAGAGAAGGGAATATCTTAACACTAGATTCCCTCTACCTGCCCTACTACACGTGGTGAAGCGTAAAGGCGAAAAAGAACAACGAAATCGAACCCACAACAAAATATTTATTTAGATAATTTAAACAACATATACTCTTATATACTACTTACGCAAGCACAAGCTCAATAAACTTTTACAATCGTGCATTATTGTAATTATAATATTATCTTATAAATATATTGTATATCTTTATAGCATGCTTGTTTTAAAATTAAGTTTAATATTTTACTAAAATATAGGAAAATGTATGAAGATTTACTATTATGGAAGGGTTATTTATATTCCAAAAGCTTTTTCATTTTTTTGTTTTTCTTAATATTTATTAATTATAGCCCTAATCGGGATCGGGAGACCTCGGTTGACTTTCGAAAACACAGTATCAAAAATACTGGAGGAAGGTCACGTATAAAACAAGAGAAATCCCCGGAGGGCATGTATGAAGAGGTTCATGACAGTGCACGAGGCGAAAGAGGTATGTAGGGACCGTACTGTTTGGCGCTCCGTTCTCTCTGACTACCCCGGATAGGGATCAAGCGAAAAGTATAGCATAGTAAAGTGAAGCTAAGTTATAAAATGTGCCATCGTGGCGCAGTGGGATAGCGTTTGACTGTAAACGCGAAGGGGTTCGATCGTGGATCGTGGGTTCGATCCCGGTTAGAATTTCAATTAATTTTATTGTTCTTGCAAGACAAGGTGAAGAGTTAAGTTCCTACATTCGATACGTAAAAATCTCAAATATGTGCTGAAAATAGAAGACAAAGCACTATTTCACACTAAGTTCTTTCTGCCTACTTTACTGTCCATTAAAGGTTTTAAACATCTTGAAAAACACTAAAATAAAATAACAAATTATATAATAAAAAAAACCTTTTAAAAGCAAGAAAAAAATGTAAACAACTTGTTTTTCTTGAATATGTTTAAACAGATATAAATAAAACTTACGCAACACATTGTTTTACAACTGGTGTGCTTCGAGCTAACTTAAATATTCACTTCTACAAGTGTTAATATGAAATGAAACTATTATTTTGTATTAAGGCCGTCGTGGCGCAGTGGCAAAGTACCCCATTGTAAACGCAACGGTTGTAGATTCGATCTCCACTGGGACGAATAATTATATTACATTTATTTAGTAGAAAATGGGGAAAAACGTTCTTTAAATTGATTTAGGTTCCCCTTGCCTTCTTTGCTATATGCGGGATACAGCGTGACAGTCTAAAATCCCGCTGCAAAATCACTACCTTTATCACGTAGTCAATCAAGCTCACATTTTTAGACACGTTTATGAATAGGAGAATATATTGACAACAGAGAGCCAGCCAAAAAAATCCCACAAGTGTTTTTTTATTTAATTAATGTTAATTGAGGAAGGTCGTGGCGCAGCGGCAAGAGGTGTGACTGCAAAAACCGACTGGTTGTGGGTTCGATCCCCACTCGAGGAGATGAAATATTTACTTAAATTTATATTTCCATTTCTTCGCTCTGGTGTCGAGGTTAAGCGCGGCGTTGAGTTCTGCCACTCAACACGCAATGCCTCCAGAATTCGGCAGAAAGTGGGGAACGGAGTGTCTTAACACTAGGTTCCCTCTGCCTACCCTGCTGTGTGCGGGATACAGCGTGAAGCTAATTTAATTTAATTTTTAATGTTAATTAGACGTTGAAGTAGACAGAGGGACCTAGTGTTAAGACACTCTGTTTCCCATTTTCTGCCAAATTCTGGAGGTATTGTGTGTTGAGAGTCGAACTCAACGCCCCTCTGTGCCTCGACACCAGAGCGAAGAAATTAAAATGTTAAATATTTAATTTCCTCGAATGAGAATCAAACTCACAACCTGTCGCGTTTAGTCACTCGCTTTCATAGTCACGACTGGCCTCTCTTTACATACTTACATTATATTTATATTATATTGTAATCGCTTTTTTTTCGTATGAAAAGTCAACAGTAACGTATTTTCATCGGCTATCTTGTTACCAAGTCAAGTGGAAACTCTTGGCCACTCCTTGTGAGTCACAATTTTTTCTTATTTTATTTTTAAAATGAAGATGAACGTATAGGCTATAAAGATAAAAATATGTAAAAAGTGTTAAATATGCATATGAATGTTATATTTCTATTTCCCTGCTTTAGCTAGTCAATGCGCGACGTTGAGTTCCGCCTGTTCACGCGCAGTGTCTCAAACGTTTGGCTGAAAGTGTGGGAACGGAGTGTGTTGACGCTAGTTTCCCCTTGGCTTACCCTGTTCCTCAAAAGAAAAAAATATATAATTATTTGTTTATTGTGAAAAATTTACTATGTAGTATTATATACTTTGAACGAAATTAATATTAAAATTTTATTTATCAACGATAAGATTGAACCGTAGAACTAAAATAAACAAAACAGAAACTAATTAAAGCACTTTTTCATTAAGAAAACCGTTTTTTTTTCTTATCTATTTAAATTAAGAGCTCTTTTAACATAGCATATCATTATGTATGTTAAGATATACATATATAAAAGCAACCAAATGAACTGCGCGTGCGTCGATTCACGCACACTTATAAGACTTTGGGCTTATTTGTGTCAAGGTCGTGTGTGAATGAACCCGTTTGCATGTGTGAGTGAACGTTTTAATATAGAATAAAGTGTAAAGGTACTTTTATAATGTTTGTTATATAATTAATGTATGTATTTGTATGAAGAGGTTGATGGCAGTGGAAGAGGTGAAAGAAGTATGCAGAAACTGTAGCGTTTGCAGCTCCCCCTCTTTGGCTCCCCGGTAGAGGTAAAATGTGAAACAAAGCAAATAAAGTTAAAAGTGGACAACAGAGTATTAATACTAGGTTGTCTCTGTCTACTACCCCCTCAAGTGTGAGAGAGAGATTAAAGATAAAAAAAGGGAATAATATATTAATTATATATTTTTTGTATTTCTGTATGTATACCATTAAAACTGTTATTAAAATATAAATTATGTATATGAAATTAATTGGATTTACATATTAATGTCTTGTTGTTTTGAAAGGCAAAAGTTATTTTTGACTTCATATACCGATTGTATTACATAAACAAAGAAAATATGTTATAATCGATTCGTTCGTTAACCGACTTTAAAAAGAGGAGATTTATAGTTTGACATGTATGTATGTGATTTTGATGGAATTGGATAATGTTTATGTATTATATGTATGTATATCACGCTGTTTCTATGTTCCATTGGTTGAAAAGCATATTATACAACTTCGGTTCAACATGTAAATCAACATCGATTGTGATATGGCTTCCACATATTTATTTCTTTAACCTCTGTCGACCTCGTCTTTTACCTTTTTTCTGATTTTTACCTGTAGGTTATTTGTAAAGTACATTTTAATCATGAAAACCTGGATATTTCCATCTTAAGCTAAATTCTTATTAGAATGGACATAAAACTAAAAATTATAAAAAAAAACGGTAAACACGTGTTTTTCAATACATATGACTAATACGGTAATATAATACAATCATTTAATTCGTATATATCTACATTATGTTTTTTGGCGTTGTATAAAATAATTTTAATAGCCCTTTGAAAATTAGGTTGTTTTTCTGTTTGTTCTTTGTTCTATTGAGTGGCGGAACTTAACGTCGTACTTTACTTTGTGACTATTTCGTCAATGGAAATATTTCTTTTCACAAAGTGGAAATCGAACCCACCAACGGCGCACTTACAGACAAACTGTACTGAACGTCGAAACTTAATACGTAAGTGGATTAGGGAGAGTATAGGGGAACTAAAAAAGCATTTCTAGAAATTCCTACGGGAATGGGAAAAATAAGACCTTCTATTGTAGATCTTGAAATCCACACAAAAAAAACTAGCGAATATTTAATTTTAAAATACAAAACAAGCTAAAAATAATGTCTTGCCCGTGTGAAACAAACGATAACTAATAGGTGTATTATAATATATTTATACTAATAACCATATTATACTTTGAATAACAATCAATATAAATTAACAATTTTAAATAAGCTCAAATGTTTTGTTAGAAACAATGAAAATCATGGAAGCATATTTATCTAAAAATAAGATAAATTGAAGAATAATAAATAGAATAGAGATATATTTATTTATCTTCATTTGTCTAAAATCTAAATATATTTAGTTGTACAAAAAATCGTCTTTACAATTTTATTTCATTGCTTAGATAAAATCTTCACGTACACGACACGCATTATCAACATTTGCTTACGATATGTTTCGTTTAGGAAATTGACTGATAAAGTGATAGCGAGGATATAAATAAAAGTGCTTGTGCACTTGCTTAATTTTGACTAGTATCATGTATGACTAATTAGTATAGATTGAAATAAATAGGACATAAGTGGTTGCCTTGTGGCACACCTAACAAAACAATGTGTTTAATTGTTCATACTGGAATCAACATTTAGTTTTTTTGTGTTAATTGTAATGAAAGACTAAACACATTTTTAATTAGAGCGTCTTTATTTTAGTTAAGAACTATTTTAGCGCAGATTACATTCAATGTCAAATAATATTTGCTGAAGTAGATATAGCTCTTTAAAATCAGTGTGAAATTTCGTACATTCCACGATGAGAAAGGTTACAGAAGTATATTTAGGCACTGTGCTCTCTGCTTACTCTACCAAGAGACTTATCGAATGGCGAAATCGCTGAACATCACAATGACGTACAATATAATTCCCTATTACAATCTTGTTTTTCTAAAAATGTGCAATATCAAGATTTATCTTACAGATAAAATATAAACAGAAAAAAAATAACAAACAAAGACGTTGACAGCACAAAGCGAGCAACACAAAAGTAAACATATGGATATATTAAAAACAGAAAAACAAGTATTCAATTTGAATTTAAAATGAACGTTAACGAGTCGCAGAATTTTAAATATGGCGTGTTGTATCAAAACAACTATAGAGGCAATTATAGAGCTTACGACACGGAATTTGAAACTGTTATTCATTTCTTCTTCATTGTAGCTACCACTCTACATAATAAACTAAAGCGGCAATGTATATCATAATGAAAAGAGTAACATATGACCAAAGTATATATGTATGAGTGAATGTAGTTTATATATTAATTGGAACATTGTGAAGCTAACAGTAGATTGATTAATTGAAAGGTTTATTTTTAAACTTGTGCCTTTAATTGAGTTAACTTTTAGTAGAGAGTGTTATTCAATATATTAGCGTTTGTAAAATAAATAAATCAGCTTCACGCTGTATCCCGCACACAGAAGGGTAGGCAGAGGGAATCTAGTGTTAAGACACTCCGTTCCCCACTTTCTGCCGAATTCTGGAGGCATTGCGTGTTGAGTGGCAGAACTCGACGCCGTGCTTAACCTCGACACCAGAGCGAAGAAATGGAAATATAAATTTAAGTAAATATTTCATCTCCTCGAGTGGGGATCGAACCCACAATCAGTTAGTTTTACAGTCACACCTAGTGCCGCTGCGCCACGACTGGCCTCAATTAAATCATCCATATTTTAAAAAAATGTTATTGGATAAATAGATATTCTCTTTTAATTGTAGAGATTTATAGAAAAGAATTTTAGAGATCATAAGATATATTTTGGCGATTTATGAACATTTTTAGAAACCCTTTCTTGATGATTCTTCTTTGCTTAGTTTTGTTAACTTTTATAACATTCACACATTCACATTTATTGAAACAATTTCACCGAAAGAAAAGTTAAGAACAAAGTGATCCACCAATACTAGTCACTCATTTCAAAATTATTGAAAAGACGACTTAAATAACAAATAAAGCTAGCCACACGACGGATACTAACAAACGGATATGATGAAACTTTCCTTGTTGGCTACAACATAGATGGTAATAAAATTAGATGAACAGTGTAATTGACTGTAATTTAACTATTTGTAGTATTAGTGTTCATGTACTCGTGTACATAAGGAATATCTTTTTATTTTTTTATTGTCTATCTCCTGTTGGAGGCCAGTCCAGGACTGGCAGAGGCAAGCGTGTGTTTGTAAGCGCGACAGGTTTGTGGGTTCGATTCCCACTCGAGGAGCTGAAATATTTAATATTCAAATTTTCTAGCTCTCGTAACGAGACAAAGCGTGGCGTCTAGTTCTTCCACTCAATACGCAATAACTTTTTTAGCTTCCTAAGTCAGAGAAAACGGAGCACCAAAAACTATGGTCTCTACATACGTTTTTCACCACGTCCACGGTTACCAACCTCTTCATACATGTCCTTCGGTGGGTCCTTTTATAAGTGACCTTCCTACAGTATCTTTGATATTGTGTTTACAAAGGTCTACCGAGGTGTCAACAGGCAATACCTCCAGAATTCGGTGAAATGATTATATATAATTTTCCAGTTTCCTAGATTTTGTATACAAAGAGCGGCGTTATTTTCCGTCATCCAGCACGTAATGTTTCGATAATTAGGCGTAACGTGACTAAAGAAAAGAAAGAAAAGTCAAAAAGTAAACCTCAGTTCCCCACTTTTTAGTAAATTTACTTTAATAGACATTATTTTTTGGGTGATGGAATTCATAATTCGACCAGAGTCTGACCTTAAAAATGTGATTCGAATTCACAACTGTTGCAGTTGTGGATTTGAATCTCAATTAGAAAAATGCGTATAGCGATAGTATAGTTTGCTGTATTTAGTTAGATAAGGACAGAACTTAATACGATCGTATCTTTATATCGACGTAAAGCAGGGAGTGACTCATAGTTAAAAAATAATATTCTGTTTTCTGTAAAAATCATATTATTAGTTTCATCGAGATAGCGAGGAGCCAGAATGGGGATGCAATGCGTCAGTCTCTTCACACCTCTTTTCGTCCATCATGTGTTCCTACATTCCTTCCGAAGGATCCTCATACTTTTTACGTGATCTTCCTGCAGTATTATCGATTCTCTGTTCTCGAAGTTCAAACGAAGTCTCAATCTCTTCTTGCCACTCCTATAATACTTTGAATCTATTACATTTCAATATAAAAAACAAAGTTGTATAATTATATACTATATAATGTATATTTTTTATACCAATTAAAACGTTCATAACAAGCAATCTATAAGAAATATATATTAGCTATTATTAGCTATTTTACGCTCTTCACCTTGAGAGGTATGTGTGTTTAATCTCATACATTGAGATACAGATTGGTATTAATGTGATTGCTGCACGCTGTACTAACGTCTTATAAAATAATATTACATTATTAAAATGTTTCAAGAAACTTTAAATGGAATTCTAGTAAAGATTTTCCGTAGATTGATTTTTTTTTCTTTAGAATCTCTATTACTAAACTAGTCAGTAAGTAAAGGTATTATTATTTATTTCTTATGTTATCACTTGAGACTGTCGTGGCTAACTGGAATCACGATGGTTGTGGGTTCAAATCTCACTTTAAAAAATGTGATCTTTTTATTTCTTCGCTCGAGTAAACAGCGCGAAGTTGAGTTCTATCACTTAACGTATAATGTCTCAAAAATTGGGCAATCCGCAAGGAAAGGAGTGACTTATCATTAGGTTCCCTCTGTCAACCCCGCTATGTGAGGATAAAGCGTGAAGCTAAAAAAAATCTTCATATATAAGGAATATATGATCGAATCTATCGAAAGATTTATATATAAGATCTTTCTGTTAACTGTGTTTTCAAAGCGTTACGAGGATCATCTATTCTTTTTTTTTAATTTTTAGCCGACTTCAAGATTAGGGAGATTCACCGAGATCAGCGTGACACATATTAATGATATATTGTTGAAATTAATTAATATTTGAGTATAATAAGTAAGCTTCAAAGCACATGTACTAAGTTTTGTAAATGAATATTTACAAAATTATTATGCACAAAATTAGTTTGTATTTGTCCACAAATTTCTCATAAACTTAAAAACATATGAAAATGATACTACTACTTAGAAATCACTCCACGTTTTATCAAAATTTTTGGCTAGTTTTTGATGTAAGTGCTCACGCTTTCTGGAGGCATCATGGCCTTATATTTTTTTAAATAACATTTTATTATTTTATTTACATTTTATTAAATTATAATATTATAAAAAAAAACAGCTAGAACTTTTCGACTACCATCACAAAAACAGTCAAATGTGAGTTCAGTCTTCAAAACACGTCTATAAACGGCGAATCTAAAAATACTTTATTACCATCCACACAAACACACACACAACGTCAAACTTGCCACGTGTATCACACATACACGCTTTATACACTGTGTTCACTACTTACAGTTGTGTGTGTGAGGACTCTACATGTATATATTTATATTGGTGTATATGTATGTATGTATGTAAGTATTTATGTACGTATGTGGAGTCCTCAATTGACGGAGTTTAATTGTCTTGTTTACAACTCGCGAGCGACCGGCGCTGGATTTAAATCTACGACCCACACTCTATTTATGAAAGGATTTTAAATATTTTTCCACGTACATTGCTCTATTGTCTGTCTTTTAACGCAGTTTTCATGTAAGAAGCTCAATGGAGAGTGTTGAGAATGTTTTTTATGTTACTTTGGCTCTACATTACTTAGTTTACTGACGTTTTCTAGTTGCATTTTCGTATAAAATCGCAATGGATGCTCAGTAAATGTGGAAAATAGTGACTTCTTTTAGAAGATTTTATGATTTAATTTAGATTGTTGTTATAGTTTAGATAATATCAAATTGTGCAGTATTTGTGAGTTCATCTTACTAAAATTTATTTAACTTTTTTTAACTTCACACTGTCTCCTACATATAGAAATATAAGTAGAGCAAACCTCGTGTTAAGACACTACAATCCGCCCAAACTTAGAGACACTGTGTGTTGAGAAGCGGAGCTCAACCATGCTTTGTCCTGTTTCCACAGCGATGATTTCACAGGATTCCCTTATTTGTGTTTGTTAATTATTTATTATTATTAAGATTTTTATTGAGGCCAGTCGTGGAGCAATAGCAAAAACGTGCGACTGTAAACGCTACAGGTTGTGGGTTCGATTCTTATTCGAAGGAGTCAAATACTTGATGTTTTTATTTTCTTCAGGAACCGAGACAAAGCTCTCTGCCTACTAATTATACTACTAATTATCTGCCTACCCTGATACGGGTATGTGCGGGATACAGCGTGAAACCACTATTTTAAAGATTCACACAGCTTCACAGCGTGAAGCTGATTTGATTTAATATCTTTAGGCTTTATTTATTTCATATCTTTTATTATCTTTTCTCAGAGGGAACCTAGTGTTAAGACACTTCGTTTCCCACTTTCTGCCGAATTCTGGAGGCATTGCGTGCGCTTTGCCTCGACACCAGAGCGAAGAAATCGAAATATAAATTTAAGTAAATATTTCATCTCCTCAAGTGGGGATCGAACCCTCAATCAGTCGGTTTTACAGACACACTTCGTGCTGCTGCGCCACGACTGGCCTCAAAATCTGGCTTTAAATATATTATTTATTTATATATCATTTATTGCACATAATTACAAAACAAAAATGTGTAAAGAGTATTCCTTCTCTGACAGTACATGCTGAGTGACTCGTGTCACGTACACACCTCGCTTATTTTATAAATGGGACAGATATATCTTCATATATGTTGACGTTTTCGTGACTGAGATATGAACCTGGATACTAGAGACGAGTGTCAGGATTACTTAGAAGGGTCTTAAAGTTGAACTTAAACTTGGGTCACAAGTACTACTCACTGCGATGGACTTCACACTTTGCACGATGAATATATGTATAAAATATTTAATTTTTACTTTAACTTATTGAAGCTGGTGTTAGTGGGTACAGAAATAATATTTAAATTTAAAACTATAAACTATAAATACTCGGTCTGACTTTTCATCATTTTATTTTCACTTATTAAAGAAATGTACTTTTTTTAGAACACGTACAAATATTTTTAGATAGCAGAATTTGTGAAGTCCAAGTTTTAGACGGTTTCCAAGTAGCGCGGGTTCAAGTCCCGCTCAGTAATTTTTTTATACCTTTTTTAAAACGTAACGCAATGATTTATCAAATCATTGCTTAAAGAAAAATTAAAATACGGTGGATTAAATATCTAGTTTTTTAAATATATAATAAATAGCATTTATAACATTCTGGTGATTAAGGTCATGAAAATCATTTACCTGTTCGTTAAACTCACATTAAATACGAGAATATCTATCAAAATTGGTATTAAGATTTGTTTAGAAACAACAACTTTAAATAAACTTAGTCCATCTAGCACAAAAACATTTTTTTAATCGAACCAGTAGTTACTGAGATCAGCGCGTTAAGCCAGACAAATTTAAAAATTAGTATACATTGGGACGATTATTTCCATATCCAATATCTCACATTGTTATGCTTACAGCTTCATGCTGTATCCCACATATGCATATAGCAGGGTACCTGGCACCCTAGTGTTAAGACACTCCGTTCCCTACTTTCCACCGAATTCTGGAGGCATTGCGAGTTGAGTGACGAAACTCAACACCGCATAATAATCTTTCTATAAATTACAAATACATATAATGATTATGATACAGGTATTCACATAATGATCTTTCTATAAATTATAAAAATATTATTTCTCCACCAAGTCAAAGGGTGTGGGTTCACTTCCCTAGAAAACAATACACAAAGGACATTAAAGGTTTACCATAATCTAGGTACAAGCAAAGTTAAATTACCTCATAGTGCAACCACCTGCTATCTTATCAAGTGATAAGCGTGCATCTTAAAATAAATTTATTTCTATACTAAATTGCTCCTTTTTGGATATAATGATAAGGGTGATAATTGCTTGAAATTATTTGTTTAATTAATTCCATGAGCATCCCATACAGATAAAGCTTACGTGATGTTTTTTTGAAAGGGTGTGGCTTTAGAGTTTTTTTTTTTTGTATTTATATATTGTAATCTCAAATGTTGTTGTTGAGGGGCACAAGCGTGCGACCGTAGACGCGACTGGTTGTGGATTGGATTCCCACTTGAGGAAGTTAAATATATAATATTTTCACTTCCTCGTTCTGGTAACGAGGCAAAGCGCGGCGGTGAGTTCCGCCCCTCAACACGCAATGTCTCCAGAATTTGGCAAAATTGGGGAACGTAAGCGTCTTCTGGGAATGGAGTGTCTTAACACTAGGTTCCTAGGTTCCTTTTACCTACTCTACTATGTGATGTATACAGCGTGAAGCTAAAAATAAGGAATAGAATCCACAAACGTCGAGTTTACAGTGAATACTTCCATTACGTTACAATAGTTTAAGTATAAAGAAATATATATAAATAATATTTGCTGAGATTATATCGAACAAACAACACTTAAAGAACACTTAACTTTATCTCACCACTTAAGACTATTTATAATCTAATAAGAAACTTCTCTTAGAAACTAATATGAGGCCACCTGTAGCAGCAATGTAGCGTTTGACTATAAGTGCGACGGTTGTGGGTTCGATTCGCACTTAGGAAATACTGAATGATCGATTAGCATTTAGGCGCTCTGGTAACGAAGCAAAACGCAGCGTTGAGTTCCGCCACTCAACACGCAATGACTGCAGGATTCGTCGAAAGGTGGGGAAAGGACGTGTCTTAGCATAAGATTCTCAGATTCCCTGTGCCAATCCGACTATGATCGGTATACAGCGTGACGAATAAAAAAGAATCCTAGACTTCATCATCATCATTCTTACAGGGTAGAGAGATATCCTCTCTCATCTGCTTACTGCCCGAATTCTAGACATTGCATTTTGAGTAGCAGAGCTCAACGCCGTGCTTGCTAACTAGGGAAATACTATATAAGTACTAAAATTATTTGAATTTTAAATCATAACATTGCATTGTGTATATTTCTCCTAATAAATTATCTAAAAATACATAAATTACAATCTAAAAGTACTTGTTTACCCGGCACGTAATATCGTACGATAGTTTGACACTCGTTTGTATAGATGGCGTTACTTTGTAACTAAATTACATAAAAAAATATGAGAAATTGAGGAAAATATACTACAAAGACCCTCGTGCCGCAGTAAAACAGCGTCTGACCGTAAACGCTACGGCTATTGGTTCGATTTTCATTTCGAGAATAAATAAATTGTTTTCATTTCATCGCTCTGGTATCTAGACAAACCGAGGCGTTGTGTTCTGCCACTGAGCTGAGAGTGAGAAATGGAATATCTTAACTAACTTTCCTCTGGTTAATATTATAGAATTGTAGAGTACTAGTAGTACTTTGAGGACAGTCGTGGCGCAGCGGCACGAGGTGTGGCTGTAAAATCGACTGGTTGTGGGTTCGATCCCCACTCGAGGAGATGAAATATTTACTTAAATTTATATTTCCATTTCTTCGCTCTGGTGTCGAGGTTAAGCGCGGCGTTGAGTTCTGCCACTCAACACGCAATGACTCCAGAATTTGGCAGAAAGTGGGGAACGGAGTGTCACTACACTAGGTTCCCTCTGCCTACTCTGCTGTGTGCGGGATACAGCGTGAAGCTGATTTTTTATTTAATTTTAGTAGAGTACTATATGCGGGATACAGCGTGAAGCTAAATAGACTGATGGCAAGCTCAATGTTTTTTGTTTTTATATGTTCATTCAACAATTCAAAAGTGCTTACAAAAGTTTATTTGAATACAGAATATCTTGAATTTGAATTTAAAAGATTCTAGAAGTGGAGAGCGGAGAGAGTCTCAACATTATATTATCTAATTTAATAAAGATGTTGTTTACTTACGCTATAGTTGTTATCAATTCTATTTCCGCTCAGTAATTCTCTTATTTAAACTTGCTTGTTGCTATGTAGGTAACTGCTAGTATATCAATAAAAAATAGTAATGTTACCAAGTTTTTTATTACGACTTTTTCACAAGATTTTATCTTTTAGCTTCACGCTTTATCTTTAGCGGGGTAACCAGAGAGAACGGAGCGCCAAAATTCTGGATAGTGCCTCTTTCGCCTCTTCCCTTGTCGTCATTCCACACATCTGTCCTTGTCATGCAGGGTCCTCATACTGTTTATGTGAGCTTCCTGCAGTATCCGCTATTAACCGAAGCCGCACTCTGCCTTTTTTAGGGTTCTCTACTACAAATGATAAAAAACGTAACTCTTATAGGATTACCTTGTTGTTTGTTAAGACCATTCATCTTGAGATTGCGTGGGGGTATTATTAAAAAATGAATATCAAATATTAGGGTATATGGTGCCTTGAATCATAGAAAAATAAAGCTTTTAAATTTTGTATGAAATCAAATTAAAACAAGAATCAAAACCTAGTTAGGAACTTTGGCACGAAGTGCGAACTTACAATACAAATAAAACAATAAATCACATCATCACACAACAAAAAATGAACATTTATAGAGTTTTCATCACAAGCGTATATTTCTAGTTCATATCATAGGCAGCAAACATAAGTTTGTTAACTTTTCTAAGTTGTACCTTTCGTTGACCTACAATTCTGCAATTAGTACGGAAGCCTCGATGAGCGAGTACGACTCGCACTTGACCCGTTTTTTTTATATTATAAATAAATATAAATATTTTGTATAAGAAATACTCTTCCACCTTACATCATAAATAAGCATATCGTATATTGTTATTCTATTCAGAATGTCTTCATAAATTCTTAATCAATTTTTATTTTGCGGTCAGATGACTTAGTCCTAGCGGTTTATACGACGGCCGCTATATCTGTTTTGTTTTTCTAATACAATGTATTAATGAAATAATATTCTTATTAACCAACCTCAAGAAAAAGAGGTGTCAGTTTGCCATGTACTTATAAATTATTGGAATTATATGACATTTGAGTATTATAATATATGTTGTCTTCGAAGCGCGTTGCTTACATGTGAAAAATTTTATATCAAATTTTGGAAAGGTGCCAAAAGGTGCCAGTGGATGCATTTTTTTTACTTACATTTCGTTTTGGTCACAAGGGCTAAGGTTTTTCAACTGACCTCTCTGACACTCATTCGAATCCAGAACCATCACCCACTGAGACACGTCTCAACCACTCAACTATACGTACAAAATAATATTCATTGAGTATAATCACGGCGTTGCGGTTAGAAAGTAAAATATGTCTAACTCTAAGGGAAGCCAAATTACGGTGACCTCGTTTATTATTTTGTATCTTGTACAGTATTTCGTAAAAGAAAATGATGGCTTCAATAGTTCAATAGTAAATTAGTTGGCTCTATAACTATAATTGTTAGTTCAAATCATGAAAAAATAACTTTGACACGCTGTGAAATAAAAGGGTTTTGTTTGACCCATGACACACGAGGCCAGGGTCGTAGCGCAGGAGCACAAAATTGTGACTCTAAACACAAAAAGATGTGGTTTCTATTCCCACTGGAGGAAATGAAATATTTAATTAAATTTATATTTTAATTTCTTCGTTCTGGTATCGGAACAATGAGCGGCGTTCAGCAAAAAATGGGCAGCGGGTTGTCTTAACACTAGGCCTCCTCTGCCAAACCTTGTAACATGCGGGATACAGCGTGAAGCAGCGTAAAAAGAATGACATTAGCTGCAGGAGGTGCTCGGGGATACAGCTAGTCACATCGAAACGTGATAAAATATAGTAGCCTTACTTAATAAATTTACTATACAACATATTTTTTTAATTCAAACTAGGATTCCTGACATTCGCTCATTTTAAACACGTAATATCACTAAAATAGGGCGTGGACAAAGTGTCTTACCACTTGGTTCTCTCTCCCTAACCTGCTGCATGCGCGATGTAGCGTGAAGCAAATATATATATATATATATATATATATATATATATATATATATATATATATATATATATATATATATATATATATATGTATATATATAACGAATCATCAAAACATTTACATCAAACGGGTTGGTCTCAAACAGAAACACCGTAATTGTATTTTTATGCTAAAATAAAACATAATTGTATATTATCTACATATATATTCATTATCTTAATGTATTCTACTAAACATCATTTAAATTTTATATTTAAAATAACAGCTATTATTGCATCAGTGGTTGTTTTTGTTTTCGCTTCACGCTGTATTTTTTTGCTTCACGCAGGGTAGGCAGAGGGAACCTAGTGGTTAGATACTCCGTTTTCTATTTTGGAGTTACCACAACGGAAAATGAATATAATATAAACAATACAAAATTAATGATATTACAAATATTACGGAGGCCGGTCGTGGCGCAGCGGCACGAGGTGTGACTGCAAAACCGACTGGTTGTGGGTTCGATCCCCACTCGAGGAGATGAAATATTTACTTAAATCTATATTTCCATTTCTTCACTCTGGTGCCGAGGTTAAGCGCGGCGTTGAGTTCCGCCACTCAACACGCAATGCCTCCAGAATTCGGCAGAAAGTGGGGAACGGAGTGTCTTAACACTAGGTTCCCTCTGCCTACCCTGCTGTGTGCGGGATATAGCGTGAAGCTAATTTAATTTAATTTTTTGTGGCGCATTGGTACAGCGTCTATTCGTAATCGCGACAACTGGGTGTTCGAATCCCACTCAAAATTATTTTCATTGCCTCGCTCTGGTATGAAGGCGAAACGCGACATTGTTCCGTTCCGCCAAAGAACATGCTATGTCTGCAAAATTTGGCAGAAAATGGGGAATGCTGGGATTTGACTAGGTTATATCTGACTATTCTACTAAACAATCTGAAGGTGATATAATTTGATTTATTTTATAAAAAAATAAGCATTCCCTCGAATTTTTATTGATGACGTAAATATTCAATATAATTTAATGATAAGAAATTAATGGAGATAAATATATTAATTTCAATAAAAACAGAGCGTGTAACGTGAAAAGTAACTGATTGTGATAAAAAAATTAATTGTAAACAATTTACATATAATTTCTTTCTAGAATATATTCTAGAACTTTCCTTTTACGTACAGATTTTTTTATATTTTCATTTCTTTGCTCTGGTGTTGAGGCAAAGCGCGTTGAGTTACGTCACTCAACTCGTTATGCCTCCTGAATTTGGCAGAAAGTCGGGAACGGAGTGTCTTAAATTCAAATTCAAATTCAAATAATTTTATTCAAAATAAGAAGTTACATGCTTCATTTTTTGAACGTCAAATTTACCACCAGTTCACTAAAATTAATGCCTCAGACCTGAGAAGAACCGGCGCAAGAAACTCAGCGGGACCTATTTTTTAAAATCAATTTTAAACAAATACATATTTAATTATTTGTGACTGTAAATAAGAGGTCAGAAGATTGAGTGCATGTCCTCTTATGCCGTAGTAGTGTAGCTTCATGACCAATGTTGAATGCTGTACACAATCAAAGGCTTTGGACAAATCACAAAACATGCCAAGAGCATCCTGCGATCCCTCCCAAGCCTCATAAATATTCTTTATAAGACCTATACCAGCATCTGTAGTTGAACGACCTTTAGTAAAACCATACTGTTTATTGTGCATGAGATTGTGTGAATCAAAATGCAGTAATATTTGATTTAGGATAATTTTTTCAAAAATCTTACTGAACGAGGGTAGTATAGAAACAGGTCGAAAATTATTAGGATCAGATGTACTACCCGATTTAAATATAGGTATGACTTTACTAAATTTCATTAGGTCAGGAAACACACCATACTCTATACAATTATTAAATATAGTTGCGAGGTGAGGAGCAACAGCGTCTATTATATAACTAATCAATTTGACAGAAATACCCCATAGATCTGACGTTTTCTTGATATCAAGGGACTTAAATGTCTTAATGATGTCCCTTGAATTGACTGTTTTAAATTTGAAATCTACATTACATTTATGTACGCTCTCCTTAAGTAATGATTCAGCGACAGTTGTGGAGGATATAAGTTTATCGGTTGTTGAAACTGGAATATTAGCAAAGAATTTTTCAAATACACTTGCAACTTCTTGATCTGAGCTGGTTAAACCTTTGTCAATTTTTAATTTAAATTCAAAGTTATGATTCTTAGCTTTTCCAGTTTCACAATTAATTATGTCCCATGTCATTTTAATTTTATCAAAAGAATTTTTAATTTTATTTTTAATGTGTAAAGATTTTGCCATGGCACATACTTTTTTAAACAATTTAGAATATACCCTAACATAATGATTAAATGATTCACTATGGTTATATGTTTTCTCACTATAAAGTTCATATAACCTTTGTCTACTCTTATGAATCCCCACTGTCGCCCAATCATTAAATGACAAGAAATTCCTGGAGTTGACAGTTTTAGAAGTAAATATAGCATTGAACTCACTTTTAATAACATTGAAAAATTTCTCATATAGTAAATTGGGTTTATTTTTATATTTTAGGTATTTAAGTTTTGCTATTATATTACTTCTAAATTTTTCTACTCGACCAGTTGTCATCGGTATACAAACAATTTTTTTATTTTTATTAATTATATTTTTACCAAAGTGAAAAGAAGCCAACTGTCCACAATGATCTGAGCTTAACATATTAATTATTGACTTTTTACATGGTATGGAGTTTGTAAAAATATTATCAATACAAGTTGCACTACAATGAGTAATTCTTGTTGGCTCTAGAAATAGATTATCTAGGTTATATGAATTTAGTAATGACCTGAATCTGATACAAGTGGTGGAATTATCTAGTAAATTAATATTAAAATCACCACATACAACTATTAATTTCTTAGATCCAGATAATTTTACAAGAACCTGTTCTAAAATTATTTCAAAGTGTTCATATAACCCAGTGGGAGGTCTGTATACACTTACAACAATGAAATGCTCAAGCTCAGCACAGGCCATTTCAATAGTCTGCTCAACAGAGAGGCTCACAATGTCTTTACGTTCTTTAAACTTGAAAGATTTATTCAAAATTATTAGGGAGCCACCGCGAATTGCTTTTTCTCTGTTGAACATACTAGCTACTTGGTGATTATTAAAATTAAATATAGCTTCAGAGCTTCGAAGCCAGTGCTCTGTAATACAAAGTACATGAATATTATTAGTATTTAAGAATAGCTCAATTTCTAAGTCTTTATTTAACATCCCTTGTATGTTTTGATGCACCAAGTTTGTATCATTATCATGACAAATAGTATTTATTTTTACATCATTGTTACTTTTATTTTTACTACTGTATAAAATTTTGCCAGAGATGGCCTCTATTGTCTTATTATTTAATTTAAATTATTTGGAACGGATTCCAAGCAAGTCAAAGTATACCGTTCAAGAGGTACAGTGTTCTTTATAGCCACAGTATTGGCTAAGTTGAATTGTAAATAATATGATAGCATACTTGCTATCTGTCTTTTATAAAAATAAGATAGGTGTAGCCTATCACATGTCAAATTATTCTTTTTTATATCAATTACATTATTAATGTCAATTAAATTAATTTTATTATTATTATCATTTAATGTAACATAATTGCTATTTATTAATGTATGTAACATATTATTTAAATTAAATCTAATATCATTTTCTTGTGGCAACTGTCTTATATAAGGAAATGTAAACATAATAATTTTTTTAACATTTAAATTCATTAATTGTAAATAGTATTCTTGTAATAACTTTTTATTCACATTTCCCCTTCCCCCAATCAAAATAATTAAAATTGTGTTAGGACAATGAGTATTAGATAGAATTTTACTTATAATTTGGGAGTATGTGGCTCCAGGCATACAACAATTTAATACTGAGTGTCCTTTACAAATATTATTTAAAACCACACCCATATTTTTCCCCAAATTGTCACTATATATTTTAATATTACTTTGCTTTTGTGTGGGTATGGGTTGTGATTTTTTGATTTCTATAAAGCTGTCCTGAGCTCCATTAGCCTGAGATTGAGCAAATATTTCTGACATCTCCCTTGGGTGGCTAGATGTGAGCGCTTGACACTCACAGGCATAATTTTTGGTGAGTGACTCAAAGCGCTCTGAATTATGGCTACAGATCTTAAGTAGCTCATCCATGGAAGATATGTGCTCTGTAATTTGTTTCTGAGCACATTCATATTTATCAGAAATGGTTTTTAATTTATTATGCAATTGGGCAATCTCCAACTGTAAGGAATTCACCTCAGCTTCGTATAATAACTTTTTATTTAACATATTTTCTGAAAGTTTATTAAAGTTATTTTTTAATTTTTTTTTGTCAGCGGCTAATTTGGTGTAGTTTTTACAAATATCTTTTGTTTTTAATAGATGCTGTGTTTTTTTAATATATTTGTTTATTTTAATGTATTTTTTTAATTTATTTTTACTACTAAGAACTGGCTTGGAAGTCACCGAATCATCACCAGTCAAATCTATTGTTGAGATGTCATTTTTATAGGTGATGACTGGAGAAACCAAAGAAGGTGTGTTCCCAACCAGCTCTTCAAATAGACTCTGGGTTTGAGAGGCCTTTTGTTTCAAATTAATATTTTCTAATGAAAATATATATTCCTTGGCCTCATGCAGTTGTAATTTGAGATCATCGGTAAGCCTGAGAGCTTCCTCATATTCTTCTCTGCACTGGTCAAACCCATTGACTATTTTCTGCAGATTATTATTTTGTTCTAATAGTTCTGAATATTCTAAGTAAATTTTCGACAAATCATTTTTAAGATTTTTATTTTTGTCCATAATCTGCAGAAATTCTTGCTCATTGTCATCCCTCTCTTTTAGCAATTGTTCGCACTGCACCCTACATGCCTTAAGTTCCTGCAGAGTCAGCTGGAGCTTATCCTCTGCCTGACGAGCCTTCGTACCACGGGTCATCATTGTTAAAGAGTATATAATTTATGCAATAGTATGCCTTAATGCAGGTTGGGGCAGTACGAGCTTGAGTTGTTACTTTATAAATGTTTAAATGTGTTAGAAAGTAAAGGGAATGCAACAAGCAAGGAAATATCGTATTAAAATTTGAAATGTAGTTCGTTACCTGCGCGATGACAGCTGACGAACAAAACACAGCACAAACACTTTAAAGTCACAAATTTTAACGTACTGAATATGATATTAACAGTACAAACGTCTATATCAGACACTTTTTAACAAATTACACCAAATTTTACAATTTAAAATAATAAAATTTCAATTAATTCTACGGGAGAAGTTTTTTTTGACGTTTCTATCTTAGTGTTGCCACAAGAAAAAAAAAAAACTTAACACTAAGTTTCCTTTGCCTACCCTGTTGTTTGGGGGAAAGAGCGTGAACCTGAAAAACAAATACAATAAGGAGAAATCTTACTTTTCCCATCTCTTTTCCACTTGGCCACGTTTTGGGATAGACAGAGGAACTGTAAAGACACTGTACTCCATGTTTAGAAATTGCGTGTTAAATGGCGGAACTCAACGCCGCGCATTGCCTTCTTACGAAAGCTAGGAAATGTAAATACATCCGTCATATTTAAAATCAGACCTTAAAAACCACTTTATAAATATTTATTACTAACTGTTACATATGCGCATTGCTACGCCACCAACTAAAATAGATAAATTTGAAGAAAAGACAATCAATCAGGTTCACGCTGTATCCCGCACACAGCAGGATTGGCAGAGGGAACCTAGTGTTAGGGCACTTCGTTCCCTAATTTCCGCAGAATTCTGGAGGCATTGCGTAATTAGTGGAGGAACTTAACGCCGCCCTTATGCCTCGAGACCAGAGCGAAGAAAATGAAAATATAAACCACGACTGACTTCCAGAAGGAAAGACATTACACAAATATTAAAACAATTTTGAGTCATTTTATTGTTATTATTAGTATTATTTATTGATTTTGATCATGTCGAAAAAAACTACTAAGTTAGCATGATCATTTTTTTTTAGTACCACTCAGAAATCTTCGTAAAAAACATACAGACAAACATTCATTTTTATATATAAAGATAAGAAATTATTAAATAATGTTATTTTCAGTTCAGTTATTTTCCTCTTTTTTATAAAGTAATAAAGTTAATAATCAGTTCTCATCAACAATTATCCTCGTGGAGATAATTGTTTTAAATAAAAGTTAAAAAAGTGACCCTCGCGTGTAACATTGGGACGTTGTTCACTTGAAAGTGTATCGAACTCACTTTTTACTGGATTATTGTCTGTTTTTTTGTTCTAAATTTGTTAAGGAAAGTAAGATGACTTGATACAAATAAGGCCTTATTAATTTGAAAGACTCGTGATATAATAAATATTCGAAAATGGTCATCGAGGTCGTTGTGGCGCAGGGCCACAAGTGTGTTACTGCAACGCGACGGTTGTGGGTTCTATTCTGATCCGGGGGAATAATTTAATTGTTATTAATATTTTCATATCTTCGCTCTGGCACCAAGGCAAAAGAATCAAACTCAAAGCGCAATGCCTCAATGAAAATTCGGCGGAAAGTGGGGAACGGAGTGTGTTTGCTCTAGGTTCTAGGCCAGGGGTTCCCAATTTTTTCTTGATCAAGGACCATTTTTATATCATTTTAGGTAACAGGGACCATTATGCATCTAGGTATAATAAAAATTAACTGTGATAATCAAACAGAAACTTTGTCTCACCATTCCCAGTCATATTAAAATCGTTCGCGGGCCATATTTAACCTTCTGCGGACCACTGATGGTCCGCGGACCACTGTTTGGGAACCAGTGTTCTAGGTAAAATAAAAAAAAACGGTTACTGTGGAATATTAGTTTTTGACCTTTTTGAACATAGCGACATAACAAAGTCTGCATGCATACTTAAAATATAGAAACCGTTTAATTATTAAATTATGTATTTGGTAATTTTGTAACTTACTAAGTAGTTTTAATAAAGATTTTGCTTAAATTGGTAATCAAATCTAATTTATTAATAAAAAATAAAGAATTATAAAAGAAGTGATGTATCCATGAAAATAAAAAAATAATTAATTAACGTATATTCTCAAAAATATTACAAAATATCTTAGCACTATGTCTTTAGGTTCTCCATTTCTACTATGTACGTTATACATCGTGAAGTTAAAAAAAAATACCCAATACAAAGAACTAAATGAAACACAAAAAAATTAATATATGCTTCAAGTCGAGAACTACTTTTGGTTGTCGGTTAAAAATATATTAATAGTCTGTATATAAAAAAATATTACATATAAGTTATATCTACGTACGTACATTACATATATTTCAACATTCGTTTTTGCCGATGGTTATTATAACTTCTTTTTTATTAAGTACAAGTTTTTACTCTTGTTTTATCCCCATAAAAAATGCTTAAAGTTCATACAGACAAAGAAAAAAATTGTTAAATTTTTTAATATTGGATTAATATCATACATTTCATGTTGCAGGATTTGAACCCACATTTCTTGCAATCATTTCAATATTTTTTTATATTTTTTTTGCTAAATTCTACTATTTAAACAATGTAACAAAGCATAAAATCTCATGTAATAATATTATTTACTTACTCCGTTCCCCACATTTTTTACTTACCTTCTTATATAAAATCCTCTGAATGATTAGAAATTGAAAAACAGAGTGCCTTAACACTAGGTTCCCTCTGCATGCCCTGCTATATGCGGGTGATGCATATAAAGAGCGTTAAAGGGTTATAAGAGGCCATCGTAGAGCGATGAGTTACGTCACTCGGCACGCAATGTCTCTAAAACTGGGCGGTGCGTGAGGAACAGAGTGTCTTAACACTACTTAAGGAGGCTCTCTCATTTCCTTCTTTTGCGTGAAGCTATAAAAAATCATATAAATTATACTGTGAAGGTATAACGTCACGCGCCATTCTTTAACTGAAATGATTTAAATTGGGTCGAAATAAAATATTGAAAAGTAAAATTTGTTATTTAAATTTTCGTACTTTTAGTATTAACTGTTATATGAAATTAGTTTTAGAAATAATAAACAATATTTGTTTTATGACGTGTATTTTAAAATAATCAATGTATAGTGCTTCTAAAGTCTACAGTTTCAGTATACTTACGTTGAAAGTTGCAACTCAGATAAATAAATATATAATCTTTTTAAGCAGTAGAAGGAGAGCACATACAGAGACTATAGAGTTCTCTAGCAAATAAAAGAAAATGAATACAATTAATTCCCTCGAGATGATCGAACTCATACTCATTGCGCTTACAATCAGAAGATGCCCCAGTGAGACGTGATAAACTTAATTTATAAAAGTTTTTTTAACTTCACTATCATGTACATGCCACAGTAGGCAGGAGGAAGCTAGTGTTAAGACACTTTATCATCATTCCCCACTAGGACACTTTAGTTGCCCTCCCTCTTTTTTGACGAATTCATAAAGCATGCGTTTTAAATGGCGGGTCTTAACGTTGCCTTTTGCCTAGTTACCAGAACGAGAAAATGAAACTCTAATATTTCTAAAAATATAATATAATAAAATCAAATATTTTGTTTCCCCGAGGAATCGAACCCACAACCGTCGCACCGTCGTCACTCATAGTCGCACGTTTGTGCCCCTGAGCCCCGACTGCCTCGTTTATATAAGTTACCAGAATTACAAAAATTGGTTGAAAATTAAAATAAAATAATCTATTGTCTTTACAAAACAACTAATATTATAAAGCTGAGTTTATTCAGCTGAACGCACTAATTTCAGGAATTGGTTGAAATTGGAAAATTATTTTTCTGTTTGATAGTCCACTTAGGCTATAGAGTATAGCCTACAGGGCTAAATACTCATTTTTACTCGTTTCGATGTAACCCATTAGAGATGCAAGCGTTTAGACTGGGACATGTGACATCACTAGTATTTTCTCTTACTAAAACAAGGTACAATGGCTGAACTTAACGCCATGCCTTGTAGATACCAGAACGAGGAAATGAAAATAATTCATTACCCCGAGTGGAAATCGAATCCACAACCCTCCGTCTAGTCCCTAAGTGGCTCTTTTAGTGATACCCCTTGAACCACGCAGGTGAAGTTATATAAAAGTTAATTATAGTATAAAATTAAATTGATGGTAATGAAAGTAAGCAACATTTATGGACTCGATTCCCGTTCAGGGTTATAAATTATTTTCGTTCCTTCGTTCTGGTACCAAGACAAAGCGTGTTCTCGAGTTCTGCCACTGAACACGCAATATCGGAGTGTCTTAACACTAGATTCCTTCTGCCTGCTACACGCTGTAATCCGCATAAAGCACCCTGCTTTATGCGGATTACAGCGTGTAGCACAAAAAAAGGAAAACGGAGTGACTAAGAACTCAGTTCTCTTCTAAAAAAAAAACATTTTCTTACAAGTAAACAGGTAACTTATTCCAGTTTGACCTACTTGAGTGGCCAGGATGATGGTCCGGCGTTCAAAACCGGTTCTGTTATACGAATTGATCTCGCTATACCGGTCTTGTGTATCGTCTCTTTCTGTACTAACTCTTATAGTTAAATAGATAGATCGTTTCTCTTTTTAATCTTAGTGTTTCTTGTGGTTCTTATTGTTTATTACTGTACTTTTTATATATTTTATATGACGCCAGTCTTGGGCGCAGGGTCAGGTTGTGAATTCGATTCCCATTCGAAAAAAAATTAAATAAATAATATTTTCATTTCCTCGCTCTGGTAGCGAGGCAAAAAACCAGAATTCTGATGGAGGTGAGGAGTGGAAGTGTCATAATGGAAATGCAGTGTAACACTAGGGTCCCTCTGCATACAGGATATATAGGATCAACTAAAATAATTAAAATAAATAATGAGGCCAGTCGCGGCGCAGAGGCACAAAGTGTGACTGTAAAACCGACTGGTTGTGGGATCGAACCCCACTCGGGGTAATGAAATATTTACTTAAATTTATATTTCCATTTCTTCGCTCTGGCGTCGAGGCAAAGCACGGTGTTGAGTTCTGCCACTCAACACGCAATGCCTCCAGAACTTGGCAGAAAGTGGGGAACGGAGTGTCTTAACAATAAGTTTCCAGGTTCCCTCTGCCTACCCTGATGTGAGCGGGATACAGCGTGAAGCTGATAAAATCAATCGGGATTAGAACCCACAAATAAAGAATTACTAATGTGTTGAAATATTTCATATAAATATAATCTTTACTTTATTTCAATATAGATTAGAAAAGCTCAAAAATGTTGTTTACCATATTTTAATAAGTTCATAAATATTCTAGATTCAGATATTGGAATTAGAATTTTTATTGTGAATTAATTCTCTCAGAATGAAGTGTTCTGTTTGTGGCGTATGCAAATAGCGGCGGCGGTGACATCATCGGGTAACAAAAACAAGGTATCCATTATTGAAACTAGTATGTATTTTTTTTCTTTAATAATTTCTACATATTCTCCTTTACGGTCTATGAAATAATAATCAATTATTAAACAATTGATTGTTTATTTCATTTTTTTTCTTTGTTAGTTTTGTAAATGTCGACAATTTTAGAAGTTTACAAAGTGACTTGACTCTCTTTATTCCATTTAACCGATGAAAGTGTGAACTAATACTATGATATTGTGCGTTTTACACTGGACCCTACAAACATTTAGATTTCATTTAAAAACACTGCTATTTATATAATAAACTCGTATATATAAATTACACTGGCTGTATACAACGAATTCGACATTAATTTCAATAATATAACATCTCGTCAAACGGGCGTACGTACCGTCCGTACGTACATTTCTCTTTCATTTTCTTTTATATATTAAAACTTAAATAACTTAATACTTGTTTACAACTATATAATATAACCTGAGATCTTTCCAGTTCGAGGCCCGGTTCGGGGCCGGCCCTCTATTCATACTCTCATAACTAACTCTCATTAAAGTATAATATATCTCATTAAAATTTTATACATTACAAAAGTAGTATCACAAACAAATGTGCGGCCCGGGTCCCTCGGCCGGGTTCCCCAGGTTCCCAGGTGCCCGGGGCCCAATAAATACCACCCATCCACTCAATATAATCCAAACAAAATAACACGTAAACACTAAATCGACCAAGGTATCGGTATCACAAGCGCGGCGGCCGAGATCAAGGCAGCTAGGACCCTTACGCCGCCGCGCCTACTACAACTATACATTACATTACATATCACGCTGTGCTTTTTCATTATTTCTTATTACAAAATATAATTAATATACATATTTTTTAATAATATTGATTGATATTTGTTGTTTTTTGTTTTGTTTTAAATAACGATACGTGAAACCTCACTCCGCTTGACCCCGGAACAGTTTTTTCTTTTCTATCGTGAATTGTGGGCTGATTATGATGGTGCCGCCTCTCGTTAGGTTTCTGGAAAGATAAAAGTCTATTAGTAATCGTCATTAAAACAGATAGATAGATGTACAGAAAAAAAATGTCAAAAGAAATCAAAGAAACAGTTGAATTAGTTGATTGAAACTCACTTTAAGAATTGCGGCAGTAAGCTAGTCCAATTGGTCGCATCATGTTCCAAGTGGAGGTGTATTTCATGGGTGGTTAATGTGTTTGGGTCTATTTTGAATGCGGCTAAGCGTCTTCCAGCCACGTCCACTATCACGGCTGCTCCCCTCGACCCGCAGGGTTCGCCTTCAGCAAGAGCCAGGGTCTGTCTCGAAGCCCTGGCCAGCAGTTCCGCTGGCACCAGGACTTCCGCTGTGGCTAACTCACTAGCTCCCTTGGCCGCTCGAAGTTCCCTTTCGAGCCTCTGGGCCAATGCTACCTCTGATGGTACAGATATCGGTGCCTCTCTCCACGTCGGACCATTCCACGCTGTAACAATAGAAAATTGACATTATTAAATTGTTTTTAAAGAATATTTTTATGTATAATTAGTCTAATTTGTATTACAAATGGATTATAATTATAATATTAATGTTTCAAGACAAGCAAAGCTGGTAACTAACAGAGGGTAACAGCTGTTATATCAGCTGACCGTGACGTTTGCCCGGTTTCCTTGAAGCGGCTAGTTCTTAGGTTACAAGTACTACAATTGTAGTAGTTGTAGTTCTAGAAGTTTTCTAGGTTTTAGACTAGTTAATGAGTTAGGCAGTGAGGTAGGTAGTGGGGTAGGTAGTGGGGCTGCGCGCGCCGCCTAGCAACAGCTGAGCCGGTTAGAAAGTCACTTCCCCACCACAGGTTGTAATGAATAGAAAGTCTCACCTTTTTCACTACTGAATCCGACTCCGACGTTAAACTGACTCGTGACCGGCAGTATCTCCATGTTTTCCAAATTTTTATTACTTATATTGTACACTTTGTTTTTACTTTATCAAAAAAATCGCAGTGCTCCCCAATCGGAACAGACGACTACTGTTACTAACAAAATATCACGTTTTCCTATATTATTATTTGTACAACACGTTATTACTATTAATATTATTTATTAAAAACCGCTAAAAGCACTATGGACTAGCTTTGAGATCGGGGGCGAAGCGCTATCATCAGATCTGATATTGACTGGGTCTTTGCCCACTGTCCCCGACTCGGCTTTCTGTGACGGACTGACGATGCCGGGCGGAACTCGCGGTATATATAGAACAACGGGGGCGGGGGTGAGGGGGGGCACGCCGCGGGGGACCGCGGGGGCACCGCGCGCCAGTCGCGACCAACCTTCAAGTGGAGAGCACGTCTCTTTGCTCCTCGATTACCGGCTTTTGTGCCGGCCGGCCTTTTGTTACTTGTGAAGTTTAACTTCAGTGTTTTTGATTTATGTGGTTATTATTAATTTTACAGTTCGTTTGTACATAGTTTTAGGTATAGATTTAATATTGTTATCTTTTAGTATTAAGATTTTTTTTTGTTCAATGTATTGATGTTAATGTGTTATCAGGCGCCGCAACGGCTACGGTTGATGACGTGTCTTTTTAATGTTATCTTTTAAATTTTATATAAAATCATGATTGTTATGTACGTTTTTGAATTGTATATCTAATGTATATTTGTCGCTGTTAATGAAACTGGTCGCTAACGGATAGACGTTGTTTTGAAACAACGAACAATGGGCTTTGTTTAATATTTCGTTGACACCTTGAATAATGCACTTGGCAACAGTATACTCGTACATCAAAAAACCGCTTCACGCTGTATCTCATATAGCAGGGTTCCCAGAGGGAACCTAGTGCCTAGTACGCCCCGTTCCCCACGCCCAATTGTCGAGGCATTTAATGGCGAAATTTAACGCCACATTTGACCTTGTTATCAGAGCGGAGAAATGAAAATGATTATTTTTTTCAAATGAGAAATACATCATCTCATTTACTGTCTGTGTCACTCTTTATAAAGATATAATAATCCAAGTCAATAATATAAAGGTATTGCATAAGCCTACTGGAACTTTCTATCAATATATAAATTGTAAGTATAAAAAAAGATAATGTTTTTCTTGTGTTTTGTGAAAATGTGAAAATATTGTTAATTTTGAAAATATACTTCAATGATACGAAAAAATGTTTGTTTGATTTAACTTTATAATGATTGTAGTAAAATTTTAAGATTAAAAAAATATCCTTCCTTATAAGTATAAGTATACAGATTAAATATTATCTAACTTTCTTTATGATATCTAAGTATATTTCTTCTATAGTATAAGGTTAATATTTTTTTTAGTCGTTTATATTGTTTACTAATGTTAATTATATTACATTGCCTTAGAGTTGTTATATTTACTAGATAGACTTAATGATTTTTTTTATCAAAGGCTGAATCATTTTTGATCGCTGCGTTTTGTAAACTTAGTTCGAATGTACTTAAAAATTTTGTTTAGTGACTCGACGATTATATATTTACTAACTAAAAAGTAATGTACGTATAGTTTTAATTTACTTAAAAGCCTTTTTTTGACTCTACCAGACTTAATGTTTTTTTTTATTTAAAACTGAATAAATAATGATCGTTGCATTTTCAAAACTATTCCTCTTAGATACAAGACAATTATTTTAAAATTATACATAAAAATTGATGTGTAAAACTGTTATCTCGATTGAAATCGTTATTGCATGGAAAACAATGGAACAAAAGGAAAAGAAAGGTTAGTTGCTACGCGAAGCCGGCCGGTGTGTCGGCCTTGAGTGAGTCACGGTACTCGGTTTGTAATGGAACTTACTTGTTTTTTTAGTTAAACTAAACGATAAAAATGTATCTAGATTGCTTCACGCTGTATCCCGCATATAGCAGGTCAGGCGACGTGTTTAGATACCGCTTTCTCTGTTTTTTTTTTTAATCTGAAAAAAAAAACGCGATGATATATGTGTCAAAAAAAGCATTTATATTGATATTTGGTAGTAGTAATTTATTATTAATTATTATTGTATAGGTATACAATTAGATATTGTTTATTTTTTTTATATTTTAGTAAAACAAAGTAGGGCGGAAAAGTCGTAAAAAGAGAGTGACTCGTAACTAACTTTTAAGTTTATTTCTTCAATAACATATAAATGTGTATGTAAAAATACACACATAGAAACATATATTACACATAGCTTGATAAATAATCATGAAAAAACAAATTAATAAATTTGTTATAAAATACTATGTTTTTCTCGAGATAGCAGTATTAAAAATATATTTTATCTGTTCTTTACATATATGTTTTTATCTGTTGTGATAAATATATTTTTTTCATTGACAAAACTTTATTAATTATATTTTGAATACTTATGTGCAGATAAAAAGTATTTAAATAAGAAAGCAAATTGTTAGAGATATAAAAGGTATTTTATAATATTTCATGGCCTAAAAACGACTGTGACTATAGTGACATAATTAGTAGATTACAGGAAACTCATAAAAAACATAGTAAATTGGCATAAAAATATAAATTTAAACAAAAATGAACATGTCCAAACCTGTTCCGAAACGGGGAGTAATTTAGACATCAATTATGAAATTCAAAAATTTACCATTCCTATTGACATTTTATTTTTTCTTTCTATAAAATATTTGCTTAAAACATTTTTTCATAAGCTTTAAATATAAAGATTATTAACTGTTAACCATTACAACATTAATTGATATTTATTAAGAAAACCTATAAAAAAATTTAAACGTAGCGGGATTTTTATACGTTTCTTAATAAGGATTTTCTTAATATACACTTTCTTAAGTGTGGAATGACACTTTATAAATGTGATAATTGTAAGCGCAACGGTTGTGGGTTCGATTCTGATCAGGCGAATGAGTTTTTTCATTCCCTCGCTGTGGTAATAAGACAGGGCTGCTTTGAAAAGTAGAGCACGGAGTGTTAGTGTCTTTACATTAGATTCCCTTCACCTGTCGTAGCGGGATTGCGGAATACAAAAAATATTTGCCAAGAAAGTGATAAAAAAAAAATTAAGAACTCTCATTACATAACCTCATATGAATGAGACATTATATTTATAAAGAAAAAATATATATTTTTCACCTTCAATTATATCGTAATTATAAATTTTACAATAACAAAGTAATTAACTTTTTTTACATAATGCAAAGAATTATTCAAGATGAATCATAGTATTAGCGACCTGCTCGCGGCTTCGTCCGCTTGGACTACTCAATTATATATATAATTACTAATCTGAATTACTTTCCAAGCCAATTTAAAATAACACTAATTCATATTTGATGCCTTCGTGGCACAGTGCCTGTAAACGCAACGGTTGTGGGTTCGATCTCAGAGCAGATAATATAGGTCTATTGAGCCATTATGGCTACATAAACTAATATTAAAAAAACTGCAGGGTTTTCAAAAACTGTTATTATTTTCATGCTGTATCCTACACACAGCAGAATAGGCAAAGAGAACATAGTGTTAAGTCATTTCTCCATTTTTCCGCTGAATTTTGGAGACATTGTGTGTTGAGTGGCGGAACTCGACTCTCCATGTTCAAAATTATTAGCTCGATATGATTTTTTTATGTCGAATAGTCCACATATCGAAGAAGGCTATATTTATTCCACTCGAGGAGAAGAAATATTTACTTAAATTTATATTTCCATTTCTTCGCTCTGGTGTCGAGGTCAAGCGCGGCGTTGAGTTCTGCCACTCAACACGCAATGCCTCCAGAATTCGGCAGAAAGTGGGGAACGGGGTGTCTTATGACACTAGGTTCCCTCTGCCTACCCTGCTGTGTGCGGGATACAGCGTGAAGCTGATAAGTTACCTCTCGCACATAGAATGTGTCATTTGTCATATACATTTTAGTTATTTCCATTTGGTCTATTAAAAAAATGTGTTAAAAACAACTTTAATGTAATGTTTATGTTAAATTAACCATTTTGTTTTTCAATAAAAATTATTTTTCTAATACTGTATTTTATTTAATTGCCTTTTTTCTAACATACTGTTATTATGGAAACACATCTTATCAGATTAAAACTTATTATTAATTAATATTATTATTATTTTCAGATAAAAACAAAAATAATATATATAAAAAAAATATGTTCGAATAATTAATAAGTTTTGAATTATTCATCAAAATTGACAAAAACAAATGATATAAAAAAAAGTAACTATTATACTTTTCTGTGTTGCTGTATATAAAAAAAGTAACCAAATATTAATAAATTATAATTAATTAATTATGCTACCGGCAATCTGTATAATTCGGTATTCTGTACAATACCTCGACTATCTATAGGTATAGAATATCTCGGTGTAGGCAATGGATGAAATACTATTTATATTATACTTTTCTTAGGTATTCTATAAAATATCGAAGCGCAGCCAGTAATGTATGTATAAGACGAGAGCACCGAAGGAGGGGACGTGCGGGATAGCAGGTAATAAACTTGTTGCGACTTGTTGACTTGTTTGTATTTCATGTAGATTTTTTATTGCTAATTACAAATTTATATACTAACGCCACTGGGTTGGGTTAGTTAATTTTAAGTTTAAAAATTCTAACCTAACCAAACTTGTACAAAAATCGTTAAATTTGTAATTAGAATATAGAAATATGCACCGAGATCAGCAGGTGACTTATACAACCCCTAGGAATTTTATTCATTTTCTAGATAAAGTATGTAATAGACAGTAATATTCATACAATATCATACATTGCCAGGACGACCCAGGTATTCTATATATTGCCGGGGTATTATATAGAATAATGAAATTATACAGATTGCCAATAACATAGAAAAAGTACGGTTTTATTTTTTTTTCATTATAATGTATTATACTTACTAAAGAACCAAAACCACGAGTGGCGCAGGAGCTCCAGCGTGCTCCAACGTCCTGATTGCGAGTTCGATACCCTCCCATATTAAATATTTAACACCTTCATTTCCTCATTCCGGTCGTTGGTAACTACGCAAAGCGTGAAACTAAAAAGTTTGTTGGTTCGATTCCCACTCTGGGGGATTCCATTATTTTCGATTTCTCGAAGGCCTTTCCTGCATCACAACTCCACACGCAATATAGGGCGGTGCGAGGAGAAGAGTGTCTTGACACTAGTTAGATATAGCGTGAAGCTAAAATAAATGTATATAGATAAAGTATACAGCTTATTTTATTGTCCACGTCATACATTTTATCAGCAGTTGCACATTAATACAACAATTATTGCAGTTATCTATATATATAAAAGGACTTGTGCTGACTGACTGAGGTAAGACGCACGCAGAGCCGTAACCGCTGATGGTAGAAACCTGAAATTTGGGCAGATGTTTATTTTCATATTCTGGACATCCACTAAGAAGGGAATTTGAAAAATTTTAACCCTAAAGGGATGAAATAGGGGTTGAAAGTTTGTATGGAAAAAAAATTAAATCTGTACCGATTTTTATAAAATTTGAAATTCAGGCTCTTAAAAATATTTCATTGAACACGTGTTTCATGGTTTTTAAGAATTCGCCCCCTAAGGGTTCAAATAAGGGGTTGAAAGTTTATATGGAAAAATCTTTAAATTGCCACCGATTTTTATAAAAATTAAAATTCAGACTGTTATAAATATTTTATTGAACACGTGTTTCGTGGTTTTTTTTAGAATTCACTCCTAATAAGCGGGCGAAGCCGCGCGCGCCCTCTAGTAAAAGATAAATTTAATTTTATCTGTAGGTACTTATTATACTATCGATCGAACTAATAATACCTATTTAATTAATATAATAGTGGAATAACAATTGAGGCCAGTCGCGACGCAGGGGCACAAACGTGCGACTGTAAATGAGACAAGTCGTGGGTTCAATTTCTACCCGGGGGGTATGACATATTTATTATTTTCATTTCCTCCCTGAGACGAAGCGCAGCGTTGAATTCCGCCAATCAACATGCAATGCCACGAGAGTTTCGCGAAAAGTGGGGAACGGAAGTGTCTTCCGTTTGTTCACTAGGTTCCCAGGTTCTCCCCGCTTATCCTGTTATGTGCTATGTATATTGATACAGCGTGGAGCTAACGAAAAATATTATGAATTATATATTAAAATAGACAAAAATAAATTATATAATAAAATAATTAGTTGAGGCCAGTCGTAGCGTAGGCGAAAGTGTGCCTGTAAATCGACTGGTTGTGGATTCGATCCCCACTCGAGGAGTTGAAATATTTATTTACATTTATATTTTCTTTTCTTCGCTCTGGGGAGTTCGTTGAGGTTAAAGCGCAGCGTTGAGTTCCGCCACTCAACACGCAATGCCTCCAGATATTGGCGGAAAGTGGGCAACGGAGTGTCATTAACACTAGACACACTTCCTTCCCTCTGCCTAACCTGCTGTGTTCGGGATACAGCGTGAAGCTGAGAGATTTAGTAATTATACCCTCATTTTTTGTATTGTCATGCATATGTACAAAAGTAACCAAAAAATAATTAATTATAAATAAAAAAACTGTTTCTTTCTATTTCACAATGAAAATTTATACTTACTAAAAAGAACTAAGATCCAAAGAGACAACGAGCAAAGGCTTAAAGGGATTAATTAAAAACGTTTTGTTATAATGAAAGATACAATCTTATTTTATGGAGACTTTTTTAAAATAAGTTTATATCAAAGTTAAAGAATATTTTTTTTTATATTTAAATTTGTCTAACGTTACCTAACATTTTAGAAATATTATGTGCTGTAATCGGGACCCAACACTCTTTGTTTAATTTCATACTACCTGTTTGATATAAGGGGATGCGTGAAGCTAAACAAAATTCGAACCCGCACACACTAACGTGTTTAATAATATCTACTTATCGCTCATTTTTGTAATTTAGAAGCATAAACGATTAGAAATGATAACGATGGCTTGTAAAATTGTGAAAAAACACAATTTTCTACTGAAATTACCATTCAATTAATATGGACCAAAAAGCAGTACGAAAATTCAAATTCGTACGCCTTTCTGGCTTTGCGCAGGTACAGGCGCGAATGGTGGGGGGTAACTGGTTTGATTCTCGAAATTTAGTCGCCATGGCGCGTTTCACCGGCGAGCAGCGTGCCTTCTGTGTAAGAGCTTATTATGAAAATGGCGATTCAAGCACTATCGCGCAACGTATATTTCGCTCAGAATTCGATTTACACGATATAAACCAATGCCCCACTGAGAGTGTAATCAGATCGTGGGTCAGAAAATTTGAATCTACGGGTTCCACGTTGAATGTGAAACCGACAGGGCGTCCAAGGTCGATAAGAACAGAGGAAACTGTAGGTGAAGTATCGACGTCCTTGCAAAGCGATCCACAGCTGTCAACCAGAGAGAGATCAAGTAGACTTGGGATATCAAGAAGCTCTTTGAGGCGTGTTACGGTAAAACATCTTAAATTTCTCCCTTACAAGCTATTCTATTTAAATTATATTTTAATCCAAAAATCTGATAATGCTATAAATAAAAGAGTTGCCTATAACAGTGTATGATTGTATGTAATTATTATACACATTTAAATTATTCGACGTTGAATTCCGCCATTCCACACGCAATGCCTTGAAAATTTGGCGGAAAATGGGGAACAGAAGTATCTTAATAGGTACTGATTGTCTTAACAGTAGGTTCCCTCTGCGTACCTTGCTTTGAGCAAGGGTTTATGAATAATATCCAATCCGATACAATAGTATATAATAGTATATAAAAATTTAAGCAATATATAAAAATCTAGAGGAGGCGATGCACAGCGGCACAGCGATTGTAATCGCGATGGTTATGGGTTCTATTTGCACAAGGAAATTGAATTGTTTTGATTTCTTTCGCTCTGGTAAGAAGACGAACTACTCAACAAGACACGACCAGAATATCAGAATACTAGGCTGTTCTGCCGACCTCGATATAAGCAGGATGCAGTTTGAACTTATAAAGAAAGTAAAATGTTCTAAGTATAATCATTATTAAGATACTTCGTTCTCCGCTTTCGTTTAAAGAAATAAAAAACAAACGAAAATACTATTACACAATATACATTAGATATCATACAGTAGGCACCAACCAGATTTACTACTTCACTTAAACATTCAAAGGGAAACATAAAATTACACTATCCCCTAGAATATTCCCAAGTTAATACTCAATCCACATGTTCTTGAATAACTTACTTTAGTATGGGAAAATAAAATTCTAGTGTAGTATAGTGTAGAATAAGGCAAAAGGGTCCATATTTACGATTCAAATGAATAATGCATGAATCGTTTTGATAGTTTTATAAGACAATAGTCGATTTATCATCTTGAAATATGCTATAAAGTATGCCCTTTTTTTCTTGTAGTAGTAGTTGTATACTTAGAAATCAGTGACTCCATTTTCGATTTTCCGGGCTTTTTAGTCTAATTGTCAGTTGGCCTAACTGAACGCCGTACTCTGTCCAGGTGGGGTAAACGGGAAAACAATTCTTTGTTCGTGTGTAATTCAAACTTTCAATCACAACAATAGGAAACAAAAAACGAATCTCACAAACTTGTCGCCTTTAACAAACGAGAGGCATATCCTAGCCGAGACATTCTTAGCGAGGTCTGGTCGGTCGGGCACTTCTCTGATCTGAAAAGACAGGTCCCTCAAAAAGGAAGTATATCTGAGAGTCTACTTACTTAAGGTAGCAAATTACCAGATCAAGGTCCGAGTATATGGCTAAAATCGGTAAGAAACTATAGAGCTACCCGTCCGGAACTCATCACTCTTGGCTTATCTGAGGAAGGCCTGCCAGTTAGTCTGGACATAACGAAGGCCTTCGATCGTGTATGGCATCGCGTGCTCCTAGTAAAACTTCTATATTACGGGCTTCCCGAGAATTAATGCAAGTAGATCGCTAGCTTTCTCATTGGTCACAGCATCATATCACATTTCTGCTCCGAATACATGCCCGTAAACGCTGGCGTCTCCCAAGGCGACTCTCCCCTACGCTGTTAATTCTGAATATAAATGACGGACGAGGATTCTTAAACATATTGCTATGCAGATGATATACAGTAGGCGAGGAGTATACAACTCCGGCCTCTTTCTCTGGAAAACGCCGATTAGTGCCGAAAAAACTTGTGCATTCTATCAATACGCCATCACCACCTTAAGGGTCGACAACGCATCACCACGATGTGGGCGGCGGTGATCACCTTCGAGAACACAGTATAGAAGATACTGGAGCAAGGTCACGTAAAAAGCACAAGGACCCCAGGCGGGCATGTATGTGAGGGTTGATGACATTACACGAGGCGAAGTTATGCAGAGATCTTAACCTCCACCTGCTACTGCTAAAGCCTTAAAATAACAAATAGCTTGTCTAAATTAAAAGAAATTTTAACTTTATAGAATATTTAGAAATGTACAACCATCTATTTAAAAATATATAATCTTGATTATAATTTTATGAATTTTAATTTGTTGATTTCCAAATGATTCTTAGAATAAATGTACTTACATTAAAGTAGGTATGCTATAACTACTTTTAATGTGTATTACATTAATTATAAGTTTTAAATACATTTCAAATAGATACATGCTCAACAAACAGTGTCTCGAAATTCGGACGGTGCTTGGGGAACGGAGTGTGTTAACACTGACTTATTTACTGACTTATTATGACATTGACTTATTTACTGACTTATTATACGCCTGATATAATGTGAAACTAAAAAAATACCTATGCAATTCGTTTAAATGGTTCAAGATTTATAATTTTGTTTTTTTATAGTTAAACATATATCTATTTATAATACGTGTTATTTCTTGAGCATGACCATTTCATCTAAAATTAAGATAATATATACAGAGACGTAAGAGTTTGTTAAAATAAACGGATTTATAAATTACAATATGAATGGATGCCGTTACAGGTATTTTTTTGTATTAAAGTATTATTTCTGTTGTCTACAATGCGAATTAGGAGTTGCATAAAATTAAATAATAAGACTTTACGGCCTCACAGGCAAACGTGGGTTCCGCTACATAATTTTTTATCTAAGTATATGTTTTATTTTTTTTCTAACCTTGTTTCACATAAAAATTTCAGAAAAAAAAAGATTTTGAAAGTCCAGAGCTATAATTTAAAATACATATTCCATAGCCCGTAGCTTTTAACATAAAATTTAATTTGAATTCCTATAAGTATCATATCGGGTCCACTTCCCCGAGCATAGGCGTTTAAAAGCCATTTGCCTGATTTATTTAGCTACTGGTTTTTTGGTTTCAAAAGTTCTAAATTGAACCTTGTACAATCGTGATACGGTGTAACGCATAATGTGTGTAAAGTGTGTGTAGGGTTGACACTCCGTTCCCCACTTGTTGACGCTTAATGAAAACTAGGTTTATTAAAAAAATATTTACATTATTTGTTTTTTGTAAGTGATTTCTTGTTCTTTTCTTATAAAAACATTTAATATTAAAATAATTTTAAAGAATACTTCGGGAGTGAATTAATTATTTTTAAAATATATACTTTTTTGTAATAAAAAAAATGTTACAGTAAAATCATCATTAAAACGGAACTTACTCTCCTAAATAAAGAAAATTACAGAAACAGCGTTACGGTTTTCCGCGTTAGCAGAGGGAACCTAGTGCTAAGACATTTCCCTACGTTATGTCCAATTTTCAAAACATTGCGTGAAATTTAAAATACTTTAAATATAATAATAAAAGGCTCCCCAGTATTTGTGGATTTAATCAATATCAATTCACAGACTTCACTGCGGCCTCAAATGAATAAATAAAATATATGTTATTTTTGTTTAAGTGACAACCCTAACCAAAAGGTTGGTATACTTTGGGCGATTAAAATTGATAAATGGTTGAACAGGTATTGAGCGTAAAGCGCACTGATTGTTATATCATTATAGGGTGTAGGTTTGATTTCCGCTACATTATGTATGTATATGTATTGTCGTTTTGAATTGTTTTAATGTGTTTTAGGAGTTGACTTTTGTTTGCTTTAGTTAAAAATACTTTCTAAAATGTTACACATATAGGCCAGTCGTGGCGCAGGGGCACAAAATGTCAATTTAAAATCGGCTGTTTGTGGGTTGGATCCCCACTCGAGGAAAATAAAATATTTATTTACATTTATATTTTCATTCCTTCGCTCTGGTGTCGAGGCAAAGCGCGGCGTTGAGGTCTGCCACTCAACACGCAATGCCTCCATAACTCGGCGTAAAGTGGGGAACGGAGTGTCTTAACACTAGGTTCCTTCTGCCTACCCTGCTTTGTGCGGGACACAGTGTGAAGCTGATTTACACATATAGATGAACTATTCCTTTAAGGCTTTCGTAACTCAGCGGCAAAACGCCTGATTGTAAGCGCGATAGTGGGTTTAATTCCAGCTCCGCGAAATAAATTATTTCATTTACTCGCTTTGGTAATAAGACAAAACGCGGCGTTGAGTTTTACAACTTTAACCACAATATCTTCAATTCGGGTGAAATAAAGAACGGAATGTCTTAACAGTAGATTCCCTCTGCCTTCCTTGCTATACGCAGGATAAAATTTAAAAAAAACAACACAAAAAATCTTCCCCAGGGTAGAGTTTTAATTTTGAACCTACACCTACCACAATTAACCAGACATGAAAAGATTTTGACGATAGCATATAATTATCATATTTCACCTTTAAAAATATCATAAAGGGACAGAATGTTATAATTGTAAAGGATTTGCACCCGTTACGCTTAGTACAAAGGATTGTTAATAAGGGTTGTTACTTTTAGAAAATGTATGAAAATTTTAACATAGCGTGATTTGATCCGAGGATTGTCAAAATTGTCCAAACGCTTTGACGACTAAGCCATATGTTCTTAGCAAACAACCAAAAAGTTTTAAAAAGCTGACCGAACCCGCAATGAAGAGATGTCATGGTGAAAACGAAGAACAACGTGCTGTTATGTTTTGGGCGCGTCAAGAGAATGTTTGACGAAAAAATGGCAATAAGATTATTAAAGCAGGAGTGAGTGATAAGAGAGGCAGAAGGAAACCTCGGTTGACTTTCGAGTATCTTTAATATTGGAGATGAGTGTGGGAAGAGGTCGATGACGGTGGAGGAGGCGGTAGACGTGTGTAGAGACTGTTGCGTTCGACGTCCCTCTCTCCGCCTACCCCGCCATATACGAGATACAGCGTGAAACTAATAAAAAGTCTCCCCTTTCTCACCTCTTCGTCTATTCAGAAACATTATATCCAGGATTACATCAGAATACAAAATGGCTGTACATTATACCTGTATTTATAATCGTCAGTATGCAGCTTGCACTTACGCCGTTTAACGAATAAGGATTAGGTGAGAGTGCACCAAGATTTATATCATTTTAAAGTACCACTTGAAAGTACTGGTTTTCTCTTCCATTGTTAACATTATGATGTTGAAATAATGTTGAAATGTTTTATTAGGCATATCGAACTTAGTGATAAGACACTCCGTTCCTCACGCACTGACTAATTTTCGAGACATTGTGTGTTAAACGGCGGAATTTACAGACTATAGTAATTAATAATTTTTACCTATTGTAAGACTGTTAATGCAAAGTAATTAAAAATAATAACTAATGTCTCTTTTTTAAACATTTTTAAAGTGTTATTCCACACTTAGGAAAGAAAAATACTTATTTAGAAAAAAGACCTCCTGGAAATCGGACGGGTGGGCGCGGGTTCAAGTCCCGCTACGTTCAAATTTTTATACGTTTTCTAAATAAGTATTTAACTAATCTCACTTTTTTTTAATAATATTTACTTAGGTTAGTTAATAGAACTTCTATTGCTGAATATTATTGATTAAATCGTATATGATGGCAAAAACTAAGAAACACGATTGCCGTCGTGGCGCAGCGGTATTTGACTGTAAACGTGACAGTCGTGGGATCGATCGCCACTCTGGGAAGTGATTTAATTTGAATTATATTGGTTTTTGTCAATTTTGTAGACAAAGCGCGGCATTACGTTTCCCCATTCAACACGAAATATATCGGAAATTGAGCAATAAGTGAGGAAATAATTATCATTACACTAATCTCTTTATGCTTGCTATGCGGAAAAAAAACATAAAAAGTGGAGAACGGAGTGGCTTACTTTGAAATTCTCTCAGATAAATTACAAAAAAAACATCTACATTGAAATATTCTTGGTTAAGCATCTGTTTTAGTTAATACTCATACGTCAAATCAACTCAAACAAAGGTGTCGTTGTTATCAGTAGGTACTGTTAGTGATCTACTTACGGTGGTGGTTACAGCTACCGTTGAGGTCGTCGTGGCTCAGTGGCACAGCGTCCAATTGTAAACGCGACGGTTGTGTGTTCGATTTTCACTTGGAGAGAGACTGGGGACGGAGTGTCTTAACACTAGGTTCTCTCTATATATCCTGGTATATGCAAAATGTATTGAAAATTATAAAAAGAACAGAAATGAATCCACAATTAGAATACAGATTACTTATAAAATAAAAAAAATACAACAGATAAGCACAAAAGTGACCCCATAGCAACAGTGGGTGTGACAGCTGCCTGTTACGGTTATGATTAAACTATTGCATTTCGAAGGGTTACCAGCCAGCAAGGTGTGATTTTTACCTCAATTTGTCAACTTATGCTAATATTTACTATGCAAGTAAACAGCTGCTCGTTGGAATTAAAAATAATACTACAATGGAAGGATACTTCACAGCGTTTGACTGTAAACGCGACGCAATGGTTGTAGGTTCAATTCGGATTTATTTTTACAGTGCTCTGGCAACAAGACATTGTACGGCGTTGAGCCAATCTACTGATCAGGCAATACCTTGAGAATTGAGTAGTCCATAGGAAACATTTAATTACATTTTTTTACATATCAGCATCAGCAGAGAGAATCTAGTGATAAGACACTCAATTACCAAGTTTCTGTTTCATTCTCCAATCTGATATTTTATGTTAAATGGCAGAAGGAATCTAGTGTTAAGACACTCCATTCCTAATGTTTGCCATTCTCCAAAATTTGGCTCGGCTCGATTTTTTCTGGTTTTATCCAGGGCGCGGAATTGAAAATAGTTTAAATGTAATCAAGAACTATCCACCAAACTCGAAGACACACTGTCCCACTGAGCCACTACGGTGTTCCTAATAGACCACAAGTATGAAGTTTCCCACAGTATCTATATATAATTAACGGGCGTTGTTGACGGTAACGCTCTAAGACTTTGTACAAACAAATAGAAGCCCACACTGGGAGATTGACATGAGAACTAACTGTATATTCCATACTAATATTATTAAGAGTTTATTTGGTTGGACGCGCTAAACTCAGGAACTAATGGTTTGGATTGCAGATTTGGTTTTGTGTTGGATATTTATTGATATATGAAGTTATTTGGTTCCAAGTAACCCATTATACCTACGGTCATAGTTACCTGTCGTCGTGTGTCATACACGCTGCGTTGAGTTGCGCCACTCAATATGCAATGTCTGAAATGGGGCGGTTTTGTGACACGATTTTCTCTCTACTTGATAAATGTGAAATTCAGCGAGTAGTGTAGAGTATATGTACCTATAGGCAACGTAACATTTGGTTTTAATAACCAAAATATCACCAAAATTATTTGTGTCAACTTTTATAAATTGTTCTTCCGTTGGTATATAATTTTTAAATTAATACGGAATCCTAGTCCGACTCGCATTTGTACATTTTTTTAGGTCTATACGTATTACCTCGTCTACATTCAGATACACCTCGCATATCGCATGGTAGGCAAGTCTCCTGTTAGAGCGAGAAAATGAAAAATAACTGATACCTCGAGTGGGAATCGAACCCACAACCGTCGTGTTTATAGTCACCCGCTGTACCACGATGGCCACATATCTCATTTGCGTCACTATATTACTTTAAATATAATATAATGTGTAAAACAATACACTGACGTAAAGTGAGTCAAGGTGGTTTAACAAAGGAAGTGAGTCTTAGGTAATAGCATTAGGGACTAAAGTCGATTCCGTCTGTGGTAAAATTGTGAAACAGGTGTCTCTTTTGTTACGTTGTCATTATTAAAGAAAGCACGGTGTTTAGTTCCACAAGCTGACATGTAATGTCTCCAAATTGTCTTAACATTAGGTACATTCTCTTAAAATTATTAAAAGTAACATGTTATTGGTTACTATGTGGGAGTCTAGGGGGGGTTTTCAAAAACAGAGACTAGGCAAGCGTGCATCACCGCAGACCGCATCAAGACTCCATTCAATATTTAAAAAAATGTAGCTAGCTTTAGACTGAAAATCAATACGATAATTACATATATAAATGTATGTATATGTGTATGTACAAATGTAACATATCATAACTCCGCACGATATCTAACCAGATGATAAGGACACTATATTTCAAATAAAATATTTACGTAAGGCCAATCGTGGTGCAGAGGCACAAGCGTGTGAGAAGCGCAGCGTTGAATTCCGCCATTTAACACGCAATTCCCCCAGAATTCTGCGAATTTTAATGCATTAAAATTAGGTTTCCAGGTTCCTCACTACGTCTTCGAATACGGAGTCAAGCAACTAATGAGTAATTATTATTTTAATTTGATTTAAACATTTCTAGCTTTTTTATGAACAAATGGATATTGCTAAGAGTTGTCTATAACACATGACACACTCTAGGTGTCCAAGGTAACTATGACCGCAGGTACCGTGGGCTACATCGAAACGACTAATGTCCGCTACATACGTAACGATATATCGTAACGATAAATCTTTACATTTATCGGTCGTGTGTGTGACAAATTGCAACCATTTATCATGAACACGACCTATAAATCTATAAATCTGGTTTTCATACGTTTATCGTTTTGATATATCGTTACGTGTGTAGCAGCCATTACAATTTCCATCAGATAAATCGTTGTCGATAGCGGCAGTGCAGTACTTCACTGAGCTGGTTGGAGTGTGCACGTCTCTCTCTGCAATATGTCGGAAGAGGAAAGAGGTGGACTTCGCGAACAACTACTAGAATTTATAGAGTGCTACAGAAGCGAAACCTGCCTTTGGAAAACCAAAAGCAAAGATTATCACAACCGTGACAAAAAAAATGCCGCCTACAAGAGGCTCGTAGATAAATATAGGACCATCGATCGAAGTGCCGACAAAAATGTAGTAATTAAGAAAATTAATAATCTTAGAACTACATATAAGAGAGAATTAAATAAAATGAAAAAATCGGGTGAATCAGGTAGTGGGGAAATATACACTCCTCGACTATGGTACTTTGACTCGCTGAGGTTTTTATATGAACATGAAATACCGACGCCGTCGACGTCGAATATAGATGAGGAGGAAGATGAGGTGCGTTTTTATTTTTAAGAACTATTTTATTGCTATATGTATGGATTTGAACTTTTTAGATGCTACCAACATAAATAAGTTGCAACAAACATTTAAAAATTTCGACTTAGCTTGATGAGTTAGTATGGCTTAGTGGTCGGAGCGGTTACAAAAATGTATTAAGAAAATTCTAAAAACTCCCAAAATAGCTTCCTATTCATGAGCCAGTCTATACACCACGCACTTCTCCATCTTTTTTTCTTTATGCACATAATCAGGCCCAATACTGCAAGTGCGTCATAATCATCTATTGTTCGCGACGTGTTTTCTGCATAAGCTTCTGTCGAGAACTGACGAGTGACGATCGACGATCGAACGGAGTCGTTACGATTTATCGTTGCATGTTTAGCAGACATTACTCGATAAATGTACTATACAACGCAAACTTTTTTTTAATACAAACCAGTAACTCTTGAGATTAGCGCGATCAACCAAATTAACTCTTCGGTTTTACAATATTAGAATATAAGTAAAGATTATTAAGTTTTATCGCCAATCGGCTTGAATACCTTAACTACCATTAGTCAGATTACGAAGTGTTTCAATTTATACAAACTGAATTGAAGAATTATACTTTTTGTGCATTTGACGAAATCCTGTAATAGTTACCTACTTTATGCTTATTCATACACAGGTACCCTAATTAACTCTAATTGCTATTATATTTGTACAAAAAATGTATTGTGTTAGTACAAAAAATATATTAAGTCAATAGGTTTATTGTCATTTAAAAGATAATTGACGTCTTTGAGTGTGGGTAAGTTACGTTTAATGTAGTAGCTCAATAAAATACAATATTTTATAATAGAAATCAATAAGTCCGAGGCTGTCGTGGAGCAGGGGCACAAACGTGTGACGCAACGCTTGTGGGTTTGATTCCCACTGGAGGGAATAAATTAAAATAAAAAAATCAAAAATAAATCAGCTTCACGCTGTATCCCGCACACAGCAGGGTAGGTAGAGGGAACCTAGTGTCATAAGTCACCCCGTTCCCCACTTTCTGCCGAATTCTGGAGGCATTGCGTGTTGAGTGACAGAACTCAACGCCGCGCTTAACCTCGACACCAGAGCGAAGAAATGGAAATATAAATTTAAGTAAATATTTCATCTCCTCGAGTGGGGTTCGAACCCACAACCAGTCGGTTTAACAGTCACACTTTGTGCCACTGCGCCACGACAGGCATAAATTATTATTTATTAATATTTTCATATCTTTGCTCTGGTACCAAAGCGGAGGCGGAGGCAATGCCCCGAATGCGGCGGGGACTGAGGAACGGAGTGTCTAGGTTTCTTGCTATATGTGGAATATAGCGTGAAGCTGAAAGACAAAGAAATCAATCAATAAAATACAACTAAAATTAATAGTAATAATAATAAAAAGTCGTTACTCGAAAGTCTATTGATGACAGATGCACAACGGTCGGTGTCGCTAGTGACGCAAGCGTAGCGACCGAGGCACTCGCTGTTGCTAGGCGAAAAAAAATATTGCGAAATAGTGACACTATCTTCTAGATTTAGTATAATTTGGTGTTTTCTTTTAGATATGATAATGAGTCATTTTCTTGAAAATAATGAAAAAAAGATTGTAGAAACAGAGTTTTTGTGAGCGCTAAGTGTGACTGTAAATGCGACGGTTACGGGTTCGATTTCGATTAGGTAATTACTTTTATTTCCTTACACTGATAAACCAGATGAGATAAACGCCTTGAAAGCGGAAAGTGGGGAACAGTGTCTTAACCTGGTCTGCCTAACCTTTTATATGATGAAAAATAATTGTCATTTTTTTTTAATTTGTCGTTTTTATCTCGTTTATTAATAGAGTAACCTTTTTTGGTAGGCAGAGGTAACCTGGGAACCTAGCGTTATCACTCTATTCTACATTAAGACACTTTCTAATGGCTGTCCCACTGCGCCATGGCGGGCCATTTTTACTTTGAACTCAAGTAATATTAATAAAAAGTAGGCTAATTGATAGTTTAGTTAAAACTAACCGACTTATCAATTATATTATATTTTATATACACGTTATAATGAAATTAAGTAATTTTATCAAAATAAAGCGACTTAAAATACCTATCATTTTTCGAATTTAGCAAACATTTTCAGGAACCATACGTTTATATGCTTAAACGAACTTAAAGCTGATAACTAACTAGAAGTCAGTCGTGGCGCAGGCACGAAGTGTGATTACACACTCCAGGAAATGAGATATTTAATATTTTTTTCTTTTCTCCGAAGACGAGGCAAAACGCGGCGTTAAGATCCGCCACTCAACCCGCAATGCCTGTAACGTGACCATCATTGGATGGCTCAAAACGAGAGATTGTATTAGTACTTTTTTTAGGGTGGCTTTGTTGTTTTTAAGACCACCTGTCTTATTTTTGTTTTTTTTTCACGGAATAACTTTAATTCTTCGCGACGTCTGATGGTGCTTTCCTTTTTCTTAGGTATATTGGCACTTTATTAAATATTTGAATTCTTCAGTTTTTTGATAACTAGAATACTGGCATTCCGAAAAAATTGGACATTTGTAAGTGTGTCCCGGTGGCATGTTCTGGGCACCGGGACACACAAGCGAAAAATGGGACGTCTGATCATGTTATGTATACGTTCCCTCTGCCTACCCTGCTGCGCGTGCCGTAAACTGATAACCTTTAATTCAAAGTCGGTTAATAAATACACATATAATAAAGAAATTAAATAATCGTTTTTATATATGTTTTTAGCCCAATTAGTTGTTCTAGAACATCTCATCTAGCTGGTAGGTACTGTACGCTGTACGACACAGCTAGGTCACGTACGCCCATTATATCCAACACTACGTAACGATCTGAGCGATTAAGATAATTACCCCAATTATATAGTGATGGTACAAGTGTCAGTTTGTTGCTACGTTTATACGTTGTATGGTAGAAGTCTGTGGTGGAGAGTGTGCGTTTGATTCTCGTTCCGTTTTGTCTTAGAAAGGCAGAATATAGTTTTTTGTCTTCATGTTATATCCCAAATATAGCAGGAGAGGCGGAGAGAACCTTGGCACTTAGTGTTAAGATATTCTTTTCCCATTAAGAAATTTCTGTTTGCTTCTTCAACAACAACAATCAACGTCGCTCTTTGCCTCGTTACCAGAGCGGGGTAGTGAAAATATTAACTATTTCATTCCCCCGAGTGAGTATCGAACCCACAACTATCGCGCTTACAGTTGCACACTTGCACTCTTGCGTCTCGAAGGCAAGGTCAGAGAAGTCAGACGCTGTGCCGCTGCGACAGCACAGCACAGCGGCACAGCGTCTGACTGTAAACGCTACGGTGTTGAGTTCGATTCCCAATCGGGTGAATGAGTTACTTTCATTACATCCTATGGTAACAAGACAAAACGTGGAGTTGAAGTTCGCCATTCAACACTCATTCTCTCTGCCAAACTTGCTTTTACGGAATTCAGAGTAAAGCTGAATTAATTAACTTGTTAATTTATATAATAAATTTTTAAAGAATAGTGACTCAATTCTATTTTTTAAACTATAGGTGAGACTCTAGTCACTACACACATTAACGTGGTATGTATTTAACTACACAACCACTGCATATAACGTAAAATTTCAAATATGGGCATATAAACAATATTTTTATTAATAAATTTCTCACATTACTCGCACTATAATTTTTCCTTATAATTATAAATTATTCCATTGAAGGAAAATGACGAAATGATGCGAAATCATTAATTTTGTCCAGTCATTTACTACATGATCATAATTGCATGTATTTCATCATTATACGTTCAGTATCACGCGCGGGGAACTTCCTAGTGAGGGGATATAAAAATAATTAATTCCTCTGAGTGGGAATCGAACTCACTACAATCGCGTTTACAGTCAAATACTGTTGTCTGAAACATATATTGAATATAATACTAATTTTTTTTATTGATCAATAGCCTTAATTTTTAATGTCTCTTAGTAACAACTACTTCCTCTAAAACCTTGAAACTCCCACGTCTTTAACTTTGTAACATAATTGAAAATGTTCGACATTATATACAAATACATATATAATATTATATATTTAACTTAAAATGTCATGGCCATTTTGCTTTATTGCTTACAATATAATATTTAAGCTACAGACTACTAAATCTGTATATCTTATATCTATGCTCATCTCTCGTCGAGGATTAATTATATTCAATTCCCTTCATTGGTTATAATAAGACAAAAGGCGGCGTTTGTCCTATTAGAAGTCGCGCAATGTCTCGAAAATTTTGCGGTGCTCGGGAACATTGTGGTTTAAAATTAACAATAGGTTCCCTCTGTTTAATCGGCTTTATGCGGTAAAAAGCGTGAAACGATATCTTTGTATATGTTACAGGCAATCTGTCTAAATTCGGTATTTTATACAATTTCTTGGCAATGTATAAAATATCTGGTTCGTCCAGACAATGTATGAAATAAGAGCATTGCAACAAATAATGCAATTTGTTTAGATCTTCTTGAGTTTTCGAAATTACTTGATGTATAGTGAAATCAAAGTAAACGAGACATGTGTCATCTGCGTACATATCCATGCAAGCCTATTTCATGAATTTTATTTATGTATATTAGAAAAAGCAAAGGTCTTAAAATTCAGCTATGTGGAATCGCTCTTCCATGAGTCGTTGGCTACGCCAATTGAGATAGAGTGCCGAAACAAACGCGATAGCACCAGTGTTAGCTTAAAAACACATGAACGGAGAACTAAAGGAGAGATCTGGAACGCTCGACTTGTGGATGTCCAAAGAAGACAGAGCTCGCTTAATAGCAGGCTAGTTTTCTGGTTGAACTTAACCTTAGGCATTGAGCTGTGGCACCGCAGAATGGTCGGCGGCGTTATTCCTTGGTCATTCAAAGTCGAGTTGTAGAGAGTCATTTCCTGTGCGTAATGACAGAAGCGGAAGCTGACTAAAGTTGCCAAGTGCCGTCTTACAGAACGCCCAAAAATGAGTTCCGGACGGATAGCTCTCAAGCTTCTCGCCGATTTTGGCGATATACTCGGACCTTGCTCTCGTAATTTGCCACTTAAAGAACCTAGAGGCTCGGTTATATTTCCTCTTTAAGGAAGCAAACCGGATCCCAGGGATAAGATGAGTAAAATGTACGCATACCATCCCAATCTGCTGACTTGTAGTGCCAGACGCGACGAGTTGCGGGTGTTCTGCAACTGCCGCACTTAATGGGCACGACACTCCGTACCAGGCATTGGTCAGAAGATCCCAAAGGGGCATCGACGATAACCTGGTACTGTTCCGGATGTGAAGTCAGCAGAAGGTCCAATAAGGAGGCATTGTGGTTGTCCACGTCCGGGAGTCGCGTAGGCTGCTCGACCAATTGATACAATCCATTCGCAATAGCAAGGTCGAATGGAGCCCTCCCCACGTGGGCGGTGGTGCATGACCCAAGCCAACTGGTGGTGTGCGCATCGCATCTAAACCGAGACATTCTAATTTTTGTAAGAGTAGATTGTGGGTAAAAGTATCGAAAGCCTTCTGTTACTGTAAATCAATGAATATACCGATGTCTATTTTTCCGTCGTCTATGTTTGACTTTATTTTAGTTGTAAGGTCAATTTTGCCGTTAAATTTCTGCTTTTAGACCTAAAACCATATTAACGTGTAAAGATGTATATTGTCTATATATAATATTGATAATATTATAGAATACCGTATTATACAGATTGCCGGTAACATATTTATATGCAATAGCACACCAAATATCCAAAATTCTCTGTAGGGAGATTTTTACAAATTTCCGCTACCCAAAGATAATTACTAAGAATTATCGTTTGGCAAGAGAGAAACTATTTTTTAAACATTTTTAACATTTTTAAAGTGTTATTCCACACTTAGGAAAGTAAAATACTTATTTAGAAAACGTATAAAAATTTGAACGCAGCGGGACTCGAACCCGCGCCTCCTGGAAACCGACCAGGCGCTAAGTTATAACAAGCGTATAAAAATTTCGACGTAGCTTGGCGAGAACGCATGGCTTAGTGGTCAGAGCGCCTGGTCGGTTTCCAGGAGGCGCGGGTTCGAGTCCCGCTGCGTTCAAATTTTTATACGTTTTCTAAATAAGTATTTTTCTTTCCTAAGTGTGGAATAACACTTTAAAAATGTTTAAAAAACAAGCGTAATTTTCCAAGCGAACGAATTTTCAATAACATTCTTGGGCGAGCGAGCGAGACCGAACGTACCTGAGCGAGAACGAACACACAACGCTTAACGTTAGTAGAACTAGTCGCTCGCCGAGTGCTCCGCGAACGAACGACCGCGCGAATTCGAACGAACTCGCTTATAACGAATATTACGGAAGTTGTATGTAGAAATCGCTGTAATATTACCAGTGAAGCGTCATTTTGAATAGTAAATAATTTAAATCGCGTAAATTGAAGTGGTGGTCTATTTTAGTTTATGTTGTTTTACAGTTAGTGTTTTTTTTATTTTATCAACTTTGTAACATTGATATAATGTTCATTTTGCACTTAATATAAAGATATTGCATGTTGGGTGATGGAACTCAACGCCTTGTTGGCTTGTTAATACGAAAAAACATTTTTTTATAATATGTATTTAAGTAGCATTATTAAAGTAACCGTTTAAAGAGACAATGTGTTCAACAGAAGATAAACAAATGGAGTTGGGATGGACAAACGATCATATAATTAATTTAATAAATGAATATAAGAAGAAAACGTGTCTGTGGGATCCAAAACACCCCCTTTTTAGAGTACAGGCGGCGAAGTACGAGGCCTGGTGTGAGCTGGCGGAAATATTTGAATGTGAAATAGCTGATTTGAGGAAGAAGTTCAATTCTATATTCGCCTCTCACAGACGGGAAAAGGCCAAGGTTCGAGTCGGGGGACGGTCCACGTGGTTTTTGTATAATGATCTGAGTTTCTTGCCTACTCACATATCTAATGAAGACGCTGCTTCATCGGTAATAAGATGAGATATTTTATAAAAAAAAATAGTTTTTTTTTTTTGTTTTCTTATTTTGCATGTAACATGATAGGCAGAAGAAATCTAGTGTTAAAACTCTCTATCCATCATGCGCCGAATAATTTCCAAGATATTGCATATTGAATGGCGGAGCTCAACGCCGCATTCAAAATGTATGTAGGTATATAATTCATAGGTAGTCCGTTGTGGCCTTTGTGGCACAGCGTGTGACTGAAATCACGACAGTTATGGGTTCGATGCCCACTCGAAGGAATGATTATTTTCAGTTCCTTGTTCTGATTTAAAAGAAAAAGTGCAGCGTTGAATTCTGCAACATAACTTCTTCTTTCTGTCTCAAAAATTGGGTGGTGCGTGTATCACGTGTGCATGCAGGTGACAGCGTGAAAATATATAAATGTTACTAAGAATTTATTATAAAATATTTACATACAAAATGTCTTGAAATTTTCCTCCTTTCTTTTACTTAATAATAATTAATACCAAACCAGTTCTCGAAACTTTAAAATATTTCTTAATTAAGATGACCTAATTTTTTTATCACGCGATTTCATTGAAGAAAGAGGTTTTATAAAAGCCTTTATGTTAATATCTATATAAATAATAATAATAAAAATATTATTTTTATAATATTATACGTATGATTATGTATATTTTTTTCATCCGGAACTAATAATGCTCATAATATTTTTGTTCCACATTTTCCGCTGAATTCTTGATGCATTGCGTATTGAGTGGCGGAACTCAACGCCGCGTTTCGCTTAGCGAGAAAATAAAAATACTTCATTCCCCCGAGTGGGAATCGAATACACAACCTACCTACAGTTACACGTCACTGTGCCACGACATCCAAAAAAAATTGCAAAAATTTTAAAATTTTCCCTCTATTCAAGCAGAATGGACGCTAATGTGTGTGCACAATTGCTGGCGAGGCCAATAGCTAGCTTCAATAAATAATACAACAATTGAATGAAATTACATATAATTACATATTATATTATATAATTAATAAAATAAAATATGTATAATAAAATAATATATTAAAACTTTTTTATATATATATATATACCGTCTGGTTGTGGGTTCGATCCCCACTCGAGGAAATAAAATATTTACTTAAATTTATATTTCCATTTCTTCGCTCTGGTGTCGAGACACGCTTTGTCTCGTCGGCGTTGAGCTCTGCCACTTAACACGCAATGCCTCCAGAATTCGGCAGAAAGTGGGGAACGGAGTGTCTTGTCGTTCCCTTTGCCTACTCTGCTGTGTGCGGGATACATGCGTGAAGCTGAGTAGAGTAGTAGTATGAGTATAGGACTATTACTATCGATGCATGACTAACAGACAGACCTCAGACGAGTACTGGACTTAAAAGATTGACAGGCATGAAGATGTAGGTAGGGAGTGTAGAGGAGAAGTTAGAGATACCAGTTTGGTTCAACAGAACGTGGCGTTGAGTTCCCCCAACCGGTAATGTCATTAAATTTGACTAAAATTTGAAAAGCGACGGTTGTGGGCTCGACCCCCAATAGGTGCAATAAATTATTCTTATTTCTCTGCTGTCTGAGACAAAGAACGGCATTAAGTCCAATCCGCCACTTAACGCAGTGTCTCAAATCAGAGAAAAGCTGAGTTTTTCAGAGCACTATATTCTTTCTTCCTATTCTATACGGAGCGGTATTTCATATATAAAAAAATAAAAAGTAGGGACGAGTCACTAGTTTCACAAAGGAATAGCTACTCAACTACAAATATAAAGAAACGACCCTGACACACAATTCATACATACTCGTACATACATACGTTACTATGTAGCATGTAGTATGTTCTGTTCAAGACCAATTGTTTCCAATTCGGCGTTGATAACACGACCTCGATTTAAATTCGCATAATCAAATGTTACAATAAATTTGATATTCTATTTTTATTAATCTAGAAATTAATGAAAATAATAAATTATTTTTTCCTAAAACTCTGTTTTGCAAAATAACATAAAACATTTTATCTTACGTTTTTCAGACACAAACAGAAAAAAAATCGAAGACAGCAGAAGAACAAGCAGCAGAATCATCAGAAGAATCAGACGATGACAGTCGACAAAGTCCAATTGATATTATAATCAAGGAAGAACCTCAAGTAGTAGAGCAGACATTACCAAAAATCCAGTACGTCACCTCCAGACCACGTTTGACCAGAGTATTAAAAAGGAGATTAGTGAGAGAGGCCGAAAGGCCCAGTATTTTGGAAAGAAACTTAAATAGACGGCAAAATTTCTACAAAAAGAAAGACGAATGTGACAGCTTTGGTGAATACATTGCTATGTCTTTGAGGAAACACGACGAGAGGACGAGGTCTATGATAAAACAAGCGATAAATAATATTTTATTCGAACAGGAAATGAAGAAATATAATGCTAGTAGCTCCCAATATGTAGTTATATCGACTGTTGATGAAAACCCTTTAGTATCCGATTAGGACACATTTAAATTTTAGTTAATATTTTAAATTATAATTAAAAAAAAAATAAAACCTGATTTATATATTTTTTTGTTTCATTCATGTGAATTACAAAATTAAACCTTCATGGTGCAATGGAACAGTGTCTCGTTGTAAATGTGATGGATACACCTACTGTTAAGTAAAAGACGCCGTTGGGTTTCGTCACCCAACGAAAATTAGAAATAAAGTATCTTTATATCAGGTTCCCTCTGCATGGTTTTAGAAAAAAAAATCATATCAGAATATTTTTTGTTATTTATAGTATTTATCCATACTCTATGTAGCACGGAAATAAAATTTACCTAAATAAAACAACAAATTATCTATGTGAACCAGGAATAATAGATACCTCATAAAATAAAATAAACGAAAATTGAGGCCAGCCCTGGCGCAGAGTCACAAGCGTGCGACCGTAGATGCTTCACGCAGGTTGTGGGTTCGTTTAGCACTCGAGAAAATGAAATATTTCATATTCCAGCCACTCAACACGCAATGCCTCCAGACATCGACGGAAAGTAAGGAACAGAAGTAATAATGAAGATGGAGTGTTGTAATACTAGGTTCCCAGTTTCCTTTTGTCTACCTTGATACGTGGAATACAGCGAGAAGTTAAAAAAATGGAATGGAATCGAACCCACAATCGAAATGATTGTTTTGGTTAAACAAATCACAATTTTATCACAATTTCGGATACTTAAATAATGATTAATAGTTAAAAGGAAGTACGTTATTAAGCGTTATTAACATATATTTTATGTTTTATCTTATCTCCTGACAGCCTTCGCAACTTTGCTTTAACCAGAACAACTAATTATATACTTTTACTGTAAAATTTTGAATATAAAATATAAATCTACTATGAGCTCTATGGGTAGACAGAGGGAACCTAGCGTCAAGACAATCCGTTCTCCACTTAACGCCCCACTTTTGAGACATTGCGTGTTGCACTTTGCCTAACCGTTCATCATTTTGCTTATATTCACAAATCTAAAGTGAACAACGAAGAAATTTCTCCAGAAAAAAAATGACTAATCCAAATTCCAACAATCCTCATTTCTCAGCCATCTGTCAATCATTGTCAATTTATGAAAAATAACTGACGTTTCAACGTAAAAACGCAAGTTTTCAACTCGTCAGTCGCGTACGCTCTCAATATTGTAAAATATCTATTTTTCCTTATTTTTTTCATCATTTTAAACTGTATACGTGATGTAGTGCACGATAGCACTTTTACCAATTTTTACAATATATTACCTTCCATTGCTCTGTCAGTAGTATCATTAAAATACAAGTCCATACTAAAAACGCAATGGAAGTTACAAAGAATTATAAAGTAAGTCATTTTACTGTGCAACAGTAAATTGCATCGTTCCGTACTGTTGCTATCTAATCCATTGCTGGTTTTGTATGGAAATAAATTTATGACATATTTTCTTAAAATTCAATGTATGCTAAAATTTTGCTTGATTGATTGAAATAGGTAAAGGCTGGATGCATTAGAGCACGGCGATCCCATCACGCCACTTTACGTCACTAACTAGTTTCTTGTGAATGTATGTATCATTTATTTAACCGATTTTAAGAAAAAGGAAGTTGGTTGAGGCCGTCGTGGTGCAGCGTGTGAGAGTACTGATAGTAAACGCGTTTGTGAGTTCGAATCCCAATCAGGGAAACTAATTATTTTCATTCCCCTATATGTTATATGTTAGGTGGCAATTAGGTACGGAATATCTTAATACTAGGTTCCCTGTAGGTAAAAAGCGTGAAGTTGTTTTTTTTTTTATTATTTTGAGAAATAAATAGGTTACATTACAAACAGTATACTTTTAAGCTTGCTCAGTAAAATCTGAGTAAAAAAAACAATGTATAGGCGGTTATTATATTTCAAAAACGACGCCTAGCTGTCTGTTGTTTATTAAACACCAAGTTCAGCTAAATTTGATATTCTGATTCTAGTACGATATATGAGATACAAAAATACATTTTGTTTTTTTCAGTTTCCCGCTCTATCCCGCATATAGCAGGGTAGATAAAGAGTTCCTAGTGTAAAGACACTCAATTTTCTTGCTTTTCGCCCGAATTTAAAAAAAACTTTGTGGATATATTTTTTTATAATTATGTGTATATTGTTATTTCTAAGATATATTAAGATAATGCGGCGTTAATATCCTATCAAATGAGAATATTTCTACCTACAGTTATCTACAGAAACGTGAAGTTATTGAATAAATTATAAAATGACAATATCCATGTATAATAAAACTCTTGTGAGTATTAAACTAAGTAAGCGATCGAAAAGCGCAGCTGGAAAAACGCTGCGTAGAACGCTGACATTTGGTATATAGGTCATTGGGAAAAAATCTTGTTCTTTCTTTTCCGAAAAAAAATAATCAATATACTTATGCATAATAGAGATAAGGCTAAACATACAGACAAACATTTATAATTATTAAAGTCAAAAGAAAGTATTGCGTGTTCAAGTGAGCTTATTGTAAAATAATATAAATAGAAACGTGGTCTTCACACGGTTTTCCTAGTTGCTGGCTGCTATCTGCGCATCAGCGATGAAGATATTGTGGAAAGTGGAATATATCGTCATAATATTATATGTATACATTATAGGCCAGTATAGGTCTTTGAACGCAACAGGTGGTGGGTTCGTTCCTATTTGAGGAAAGGAAATATTATAATATTTTTTGATTTTATTTCCTTGCTGTGGTTACGGTGTTGAGATCCGTTACTTAGCACATATTGTCTTGAAAATTGGGCGGTGCGTGTTAACGGAGTGTCTTAACACTATTTTCTTTTTGTTTACACACCAATATGTGTGTTTCGTTCGTTCTATCTATACAATACTATTATAGGGAATAATAATATTATAGGGAAGTGAAAAATAAGACAAAGAAAAAAGACAATGTTTTAATAATATCCATGAGTCTTTATAATACGTTAAATGAATGTTAATAAGATCGTGTGTTTTTGTGACGAAAATACCTATTAAGACTTTAAAATGCATGTACTTCGTTTTGAAAATTCATATCGTTTTTGGAGGCTGCTGTTGGAGTTTAACGCCGCATTTTGTCTCTACTGAAGACTATTGTACAAGACACAAAAAATACCGACACAAAAACATAAAAAAATCGATGTGACGTGACGTACGTAGGTTACGTAGTAGGTACGTAGGTTGATTTCAGCACTAGTTAGTTATTAAAGTTATGCAAGTTCAAATCTTAATGTATTTTTTTTAAAATAAAACTGATTTATTTATATCACTCTAATACCGTTCGTGACTACTTAATGTCTAACTGTAAAAAAGACGATCGTGAGTTCGATTCCCACTCGGAAGTATGGTTATATTTAATTTATTTCCATTTTCCAGCTTTGTTAAATCTAGCGCGGCGTTGAGCTCCGCTATTCAACACGCAATGTCTCGAAAATTGTGCGAAACTCGAAAGTAGGGAACGAAGTGTCTTGTCACAAAATTTTCCTGCTCATCCTTCTAAGCGGAAAAAGACGTTAAACTGCTTCCATTATACTTTAATACGTTTCGAGAAACAATTGTCACATAATAATTTGCAAATGATACAAGAAAAGACGAACACACACTGACATACAGCACGTATATATTATAATAGTAATTTTCTATGTATATATTACGACATTTCTCAGAAACCGTCCGCTGTAGGTACTCGTACTTTAGTTGGCAACATCAGACTGGTCGTCGCCACGCTAAATAAAGAACTTACTCAATTTGTATTGAAATGCTAATATTCATATTTATAATATACCTGTGTTTGACACCGTCGTGGCTCAGTGGCGATCATTGTGAGTTCGATATCTGCTCAGGGGACTACTTTTTTATTTCAGTTAAAAAAATTCTATATAGCAAACAGAAGGAACATAATGTTAAGAGAATTCATTACTCAATTTTCGCTGTCGAAACATTACGTGTTACGTGGCGGAAGTCAACGCCACGATTTATCTTATTAGCAGAGCGAAAAAATGAAAATAATTCATCTCTCGATTGGAAATCGAACCCACAACCGTCACGTTTTCTTACAAATATTTATATATACATTGAAATATAATAATAATACTGTATGTATCATTTATACAACGTTTATAAAGTCGTTACCATTTTTATGTGCTACTTTCTTCTCCTTATCACTAACACGATAAGGTTGATTTTCCTATAGCCAATGCTCTAAATAAGATCGGCTTATTGTTACTATTACAATGTAAGGTAATGCTCTGTTTATACTAAGACTACTTTGAGTGACATTATCGACAGTTAAGAAGATAGTTTGTAATTCATTCATATTATAAATAATAAGTAATCATATATAATCGCTCTGATAACGAGGGACAGCGCGGCGTTCAGTTCCGCCTCTCAATACACAATGCCTCCATAATATGGCGGAATTTGAGATACGAAGGTGTCTTAATCGGAACGGAGTGTCTTAATACTAGGTTTTTAGATTTCCTCTCCTTTTTTTGTTATATGTGGGATACAGCGTATAGCAATAAAAATGTGTTTAAGAGGCCGTCGTGGCGCTGCGGTCCCGCTGCGTTTGACTGTAAATGTGATTGTTATGGATTTGATTTCTACTCGAGGAAAATAAAACTGCTATATGGGAAGTAATTTATGTAAAATATCTATAGATTAATCTGATAAGTTCCTCCACCAGAGGATGCACCGAATATAAGGTCAAAGTCGCAGGAGGTCGCTGATTGCATGCAAGGCAGGAACAATCGACGTGGAAATCCTTGGGGGAAGCTAGGAGTCCAGCAGTGGGGGTCAAAAGGCTGACATGATGATGATGAATTTTATTGAAAAAAAAACGCAGCGTTAAGTTCTATCTTTTAGTAGAAATGAGTGTTAGTAAAGTCCTTAACTGGTATAAAAATATATATATATATATTGTATACCAGTAAAGGAATTATACCAACACTCATTTCTCCTAAATAATATTAAAAAAATATTTTGATAAGAGATATTCTAAAAACATTTTAAAAACATAGTAAAAGAATGGGGCCGTCGTGACGGAACTTAATGCCTTTCTTTATCTTGTTGCCATTGCAAGGAAATAATAGCAACTGATTCCCCCGAATAGAAATTGAACCCACAACCACGTTTACACTCAGAGACGACCCACAGAGCTAAGGCAGCCTTATTATGCTTATATTTCCTTATCTTTTGAAAACATAATTTAAATTTATACAACATTTCTAGTAACTTTCGCGTGATTGCGTACGTGAGTCTCAACACGACGTTATCAACGCACAGTGCGACCGGCTGTCGTCATACTCTGAACTAAATATATTATCTCAATATTAAAGGCCAGTCGTGGCGCAGAGGCACAAAGTGTGACTGTAAAACCGACTGGTTGTGGGTTCGATCGCCTCTCGAGGAGGTGAAATATTTACTTAAATTTATATTTCCATTTCTTCGCTCTAGTGTCGAGGTTAAGCGCGGCGTTAAGTTCCGCCATTCAACATGCAATGCCTCTAGAATTTGGCGGAAAGTGGGAAACGGAATGTCTTAACACTGGTTTCCTTCTGCATATCCTGTAGTTTGCGGGATACAGTGTGAAGCTGATTTATTTTTTATTTTTTTAGTTAGTGCTTACGGCCTCGCCAGCGTGGTCAGGTAACTAAGAGTTGTGTATGACACATGACACATGACACAATGTAAGTGGCCGAAGTAACTATGACCGCTAACGGTTCAATGGGCGGCATATAAACAATTAACATGATATACTCGTAATATTATAACTTCCCTATATAAATAGAACGTCCAATATAATAATAATTTTTAATGCAACCAATAGTTCCTGAGATTAAAGAGTTTAGCGTAAAACATCTTCTATTTTCTTGTATTAATACAGAAATTTTATTATATTTTCTGAACAGTAAGTTTTTAGTTTTTGTTGTTAAGATTTATATTGGCAACTTTAGGGCTTTCTCTGTTTCTTTCGTGTGGAAATTTGCATGTAACTAGAATAAAATCCACGACCCACACATAAGTAACACATACAGGGCATATATCAAAGTATGGATGGAGTATGAACCAGATGACTTTAAATCATTGTCGCAAACTGGAACCGAACTCCTAACTATTATAGTATAAAATTTAATAATAAATTAAAACAATATACAAAAAAAAATAACTTAGAATATTTTCTTTCTAATAATACACTGTAACGTTAGCGGCTTGCCAACTAACGCTACGTGACTTTAATCAGTGATTAGAGCGAGACGGCAATATGTTTAGTGTGCGAGCGAAAGAGACAGGTGCGAGGGGAAGGACCTGATCAGGTATCGATATCTGGCTTAATTTGAACAACTGTAGAAGAGTTTGTTTGGATGAACACGCTAATCTCAGGAACTACTGGTTCAAATTGGGACATATTTTTGTGTTGGATACTCCATTTATTGAGGGCTGTAGGGTATTTTACTTCACATTCTAAGTGAGCTAGAAGGCACTTTGAATGACTTGACTTCATTTGGCAATGGTAAACACTACTGGCTTTGTAGGAATTATTAAATCTTTAGGTTTTCCCCAAGGAAAGAATAAGAAAAAGTAACAAAATATTCCGTCGTGGCGCAGGAGGACACTGGTATAACTGTAATGCGACGGTTGTAGGTTCGGGAAAATTGATTATTATTTATTAATATTTTCATTTCTCCACTCTGGCACCAAGGCAAAAGTACGGCGTTGAGTTCCGCCACTCAATTCGTAATGCCGCAAAAACTCGGCGGAGATTGGAAAGCGAAGTGTCTTAACAGTAGGTTCCCTCTGCCTACCCTGTTCCTTGCAGCATACAGCGTGAAGTTAAATTTAAAAAAGGAAAGTTTTGTAGTTTACCTATAATTTGAATCTATCCTTTGTCTGATTGTAAACGCGACGCTTGTGAGTTCGATTCCCATTTGGAAAATAAAGTATTTTCTATCTCGTAAATATGGCGATGCTTGGGGAACGGAACATGTCTTAACACGACATTCCCTCTGCCGATCATGCTATATGCGAGATACAGAGTGAAGCTATTAAAAATGTACGTCAAATGACAAAGTTAAATACACCTCAGCCAAGAATGTCTGTCCCGTTTCAATTTTATTCATGTGTTTTTGTTTAAAAACTCGTTTGTACGCTTCATTTGAATACAAATTAGCGTGTTACTTGTAAATGACTTCCTTTAATATATATAATTTAAATTTTGTTGTGACTGTAGAACTGACTGGTTGCGGCTTTGATCCCCACTCGAGGAGATGAAATATTTACATAATTTCATATTAATTGAGTTCTGCCACTCAACACGCAATGCCTCATGCCGGGAACGGAGACAAGATTCCTTCTGCCTACCCTGCTCTATGTGGGATACAGCGTGAAGCTGATTTATTTCATTTATTTTTTTATCTACTTACCAGAAAGAAAATTGAACATAATTTATTCGATCGAGTAGTTATATACAGTATAAATGGAAACAACGCCGTACTTTGTCCAACCAGCACGAAGAAATGAATAAATAAATAAAATAAAAAAATCAGCTTTACGTTGTATCCCGCACACAGCAGGATAGGCAGAGGGAACCTAGTGTTAAGACACTCCTTTACAGTCACACCCTTGTGCCCCTGGGCCACGACGGCCTCATAAATAAATGTTAATAAAATTTTAATTTCTACAGAAGTGTGTACAGTAGTGTCAATATAATGAACATATAATGACAAAGTCCTCTCTGCCTTACTGGCCCCGGCTCTCTCGCTATTGATAAAACGTGAAGCTAAAAATATAAATGTATTTAAAAATAAAAATAAAGTAAATACGGAAAATATTACCTTAAGACGCCTAAGCCACGGCCTTCTAGGCCATTTCCTATATTGATATTCTTTAGCTCGCCATTCGTATTACACTTTTTTTTATATACATAAGGATATTATGAAATATAAATTAATGAAAATATACATAAAAAACTCCAACCTAAACCTAATCAAAGCTATAATATATAAAAAAATACAAGGGTTTTTCCAATTGATCTTTCTAGTGTCTAGGATAAAAACTCTGTTAGTTACATAGGTAATAAAATAATGTTAATAACCTTAAAAAATGGTATAAATGACCTTATCCAAAAAACTATCAAACCGATTTAAATTTTGATGAAACTTACGCTGTCCGCTAAATTCATATATAATAGATTTAAACCTAAAAAGATAATCTGGACATGAATTTTAATTACTGATAAATTTGTAGACAAACATACAGACATAACAAGCACTAATAAAATCCAGCACCCGTCATACTCAAATATTTTCTAACTCCAATAATATCACATATGTACGTAGAAGCATACATACACAAATTAAAAAGCTCCATTTTTTACTTTTATGAAAAAGCTATGTGATTACAGATTATAAGTGTAGTTGAATTTAATAGTTCTGCTGGTTTCCTGATTGGTTAAGGTAAAGGTAATTAAATCTAGAACATTCCACTTGAAGTGGAAAACCCAAATAGCAATCTAGTCACCGAAAAGTGGCATAAGTGCTGAAACAACTTTTCCATGATAACGTGAGTATTTCATTTTGTTCATTGTTAAAATGCTGTGACGTTGAAAATTTACATACACCTGCTTTTTTACAATTGGTATTAAAATTATAATTTATAGTATGTTCTATACGTATAATAAAAATGTTAGCAATCACTGTCTGTATGTAGAAGATGCGAAAAAGAAGAAGCGAAAAATGATTATTGAGATGAGTGTGTTTAACCAGACAAATTTTTCAGCCTCATAATATTAGTATAGAATTTGAATGAAAAAAATACTATTTTAACTAAAAAGTGTTTAGACATTACGATCAAATACTAGCGCTTACTACTAATTAAATCTTTTCTTTTTTTAGCAGGATCCACATCTAGAGCTACACTCTGTTTCTCACACTTCGGTCACACTTTACGCCGATTTTTTGATGTATTGCGGTTGAACTTCGAAAATACAGTATCAAACATACTGGAGGGAGGTCACGTAAAAAGCATGAGAAGGGGGTTTCTCTGGAGGAGGGCATGTATGAAGTTGATGGCAGTGGACGAGGGGAAAGAAGTATATAGAGACTCCGTTTTCTCCTACTACCCCGTAGTAAGTAAGAAAGTAAGGTGCGTTTATAGTTCACACAAACGCAGTCGCGGACAACTGCTAGTTATATACTTTATTTAAAAGTAAGATTTGCAATTATTTATTTTTTATATATATTTCGACACACCTGTAGCGATTTTAAAATACATTGTAGCATTTTTTCACTCAATTTGTATGATAAAGCAAAAATTATATGAAAAGTTGCTAGAAATTAAAATTTGATTATATAGAAAAAAAATGTATAGTAAACAATTTCTAAATATATTGATTTTAAATATAGCCTAATGTTGACTGTCAAGAAATAAACTGCTTATTTTAGTTACTCTAAACTAGTAAGAAACATTTAAAACTATATTAATTTTAAAGGGAGGGCATGAAGAGGCTATCCGATAGGAGAAAGCTGATACGAATAATACATTTTGAAGTAAAAAATATTTTTTAAACATAATGTTAATTAACTTTCAAATAAAAAATATAAAAGAAATTTGAGTACTCACAAAGAAAGAATGATGTTATCAATACCGGAACATTGATAACAAAATGAATGAAATATCACGTTTCATTGAAAAGTTTTATTTTTTCAACGAACTGATTACCACCTTCCGTATACCTCACACTGATTATATGATAGTCAAGGATTTCTTAGATTATATGGGAAGAGAAGACCCTTAGTAGACCTCAAAAAATTACTGAAAAACGAATATTATAAAGCTGAAATGTCTGTTTGCGTTCATCTCAGAAACTGTTTGCCGGTTCAAGCTGAAAATTGGTTTTTGTGTTAGTTACTGAGAAAGGGGTACTTAGAATGTGTCGTATGGCATCTCATGCACAATGCAGGGAAGGCAGAGGGAATCTGGGAACCTAATGTTTAGACACTCCGTTCCCCATTTAAATGTGTATTCAAATTTAAGTTTTACGCCGAATTCTTGAGGCAATGGGTGCCACGACGGGTTCTAAGTTATTTATTTCTAATAAAAATATTATTACTTTAAGGTGAAATTTGAACCCGTAATAATCGTTCGACTGCGTTATGATGACATCAACATATAAACGAAAAAAGTAAATATATCGTATATAAGTATGTATGTAAGTTTACGACTGTTTTTTCCTGTTACAAATGACCTTATATAGCCCTATTCAGTTATTCAGTTAGTAGATAATAAAATTGTTACTATGTGTTTACTTTAGTTTATAGACGAAGGAAGAACATTGTCAACAAGATGAAACTCAGCGTTGAATTCCGCCACTCCACATGCGATCGAAATTTGCCCTGAAAGTGGGGAATGTAGTGTATTAACACTGACTTCCATTTGCCTACCCTGCTTTATACGTAAAAATAAGAAAAAAAGTCGAATAGGTAGGCACAGAGAGCTCAGTGGTAGCAGACTTTTCAGTTTTAGTTTTTCGTGGTAAAATTTTGAGACATTATGCTTTGAGTGACGGAATCCAACGCTATTTCATCTTACTAAAGCGAAAAAAAATTCTTCCCGCTGTATAGATACAGATACATGTGCTGGAGCACATAGCAGGATACACAAAGGGAACCTAATGTCAAAACACTCCATTTCCCACACTTTCGTTTAATATTAATAATTTTAAAAATACACATAGAATAAACCTGATATGTATAAGCTTCATAAGGTATAACTAAATATCGTAAAGAGACCATTGAGTGCCCAGGTGCCGATCAGTCTACCTCACCCTGATATCACCGCGTTGATAACATAAGATAAGCACTGATAACTATAGCTTCTCGAATAAGCCAACAGAAATACCCCGAATGCGTAAGTAAATGATGCAATATATATATAATTTTATCATAAAGTGGTAAATTGAGTCACGAGTGGAGGGATTTTGGTGTAACTTTAGTTCTTAGAAGATAAGTTTAAGTAAGCGTCACTTACAATTATTAACCGATTTCGCAAAACTGAGGGTATGAGTTTGACGTGTATGTAAATATGTATCTTAGTACGATGATATAGTTGTATATAATCAAGTATATATAGGTATGTGCTGAACCTCGAGAGGTTTTTTCAGGTTTGTCTTCGCATTTTTGGAAAGTAAAATTGATATCGACATATACGTTGGGATATATCGACTTAGGACGCAGTCTAAGTTTCATCAAAATCAGTTAAGTAGGTTTAAAGACATGGATATTCAGTTTATGTTTTTTGAGGAAACATTAGAATATATTTGTAGATAGTAACCCCTTCATGTATTCTCAGTACAACGATATAAACCATTAACGGTTTTTTAACGCATTTTTAACTTCACGTTGTATCCCCCACTTAGCAGTGTAGGTCGAGGGAACCTGGGGACCTAGTGCTAAGACAATCCACTCCCATTAAGACACTTCCCTTCCCCTACTTGTCGCCCAATTCTATACGAATTGTGTGTTGAGTGTGGAAAGAGAAGCAGAGGGAGACTTCGTTTAACCTCCAAACATATAGTATCGATGAATCTGAAGGAAACCTTTTATCGAACAAGAGTTAGTGGCAAGAGAGGCAGAGTAGACCTCGGTTAACCTCCGAGAACACAATATCGATGATACTGGAGGAAGGTATCGTAATGTGTGGGTAGATGTCAGTGCACAAGGCGAAGGAGGTACGCAGATACCGCGGCGTTTAGCGCTCCGTGCAACAATATATGTAGGTCAAAAAAAATCAAATCAGCTTCATGCTGTATCCCGCACACAGCAGGGTAGGCAGATGGAACCTAGTGTTAAGACACTCCATTCCCCACTTTCTACCGAATTCTGGAGGCATTGCGTGTTGAGTGGCAGAACTCAACGCCGCGCTTAACCTCGAAACCAGGGCGAAGAAATGAAAATATAAATTAAAGTAAATATTTCATCTCCTCGAGTGGGGTGGTGGGATCGAACCCACAACCAGCCGGTTTTACAGTCACACCTCGTGCCGCTGCGCCACGACTGGCCTCAAGAGAGATGTAGGTATAAGAATATAAACGGATATGAAGTCAGACTGTATCAGTAGTGTTATCAAATTTTCACACGATTGATATGAATAAGTGTACGAGATGAATTTTATTCTAAGCTACTGTTCACACTTTTTTCTTTGAAAATTTTTAACGAAAATCACGATGACTTGTAACTTTTATTTTCAGTATTCTAGTGACGAGTCACTCTATTTAAAATTTTCACTTTCTTTTTAACTGTCTTCATAAAAGAAGATAATCTGTTTGCCGTTGTTATGTGATATTGTAGAAAATGTATATTATTAAATAATGCTCATCTATTTAAGTTTCTAAGCATGTCTGCTAAATTTGGTTATATATATTTGTTTATATGTTTGTCACTTTCCGCCGAATTCTGTAAGAATTGCGTGTTGAGTGGCGGAACTCAACGCCACGCTATCATCTTGTTACCAGACAAAACGAAAACATTAAATATTTCATTCCTGCGGTTCGAAATCGAACTCACAGACGTCGCGTTTACGCTACGCTTTTATCCCTGCGCCACAGACCTTAAATACCTTCTTTTTTAAAAATAATAATTTCTTTTGCACTGAGATATGTGAAGTTATCTTATCACATAAAATCATGTGTAGAACACGCAGAGGCTACGTGTCCACTGTGTATCGAAGTCAGGAACGTATTTATTCAAAAAATATGTTAAAGCACACTTTAATATAATTATTTGCGTCTTAAACGTCCAATTTTAATATTGTGTTGAGTGGTGGAACTCAACGCCGCGCTTTCTTTTGTTATCAAGGCACAGGGGCACAAGCGTGCGACTGTGAGAACCACAGTTTATACGTTCGATTCCCATTCGAGGTAATGTATAAAATTCATGATTCTCATTTTCATTTCCTAGCTCTGTCAACGAGTTCCGCCACTAACCACGCAATGCCTCTAGAATCCGAACGGAACGGGACGGAACGGAACGTGGAAAGTGGAAGTGTCTTATTGGGAACACAGTACCTTATCACTAGGTTCCCAGATTCCCTCTGCCTACCCTGCTATGTGCGGGATACAGCGTGAAGCTAAAAAAAATGATGTTTACAGTTGTACGCTGCGTTGCTAACAATATAATATTTATTTAAAATATTTTGTTTACCGATCGCTCCTTGTCGTGATCAAGCTGTTACTCGCCACTTTGCCAATTTATACTTTTTATTATGAGCAGAACGAGTTTCGAAAATACATAAAAGTAGGTAAATAATAATAAAAAAAGAAAAAATACTTTACTCGCTTTATACGTTATTTCAGTTAAAACCGGTCGCGTGAACCATGAAATGTATGAGTCATGAGGACTTAACGATCTGACGGTTTTACGATTATAATTTTAAATATGTATTGTATGTATGTATGTAATATGAGTCATTTCTTAGTAAATGAATATGTATGATTTTCTTTCTTTTTTTTTTCTTTGTTTTTATGTGATTTGTGTCTGTTTTTTCGTAGAGTAAGAGACATCCTGTCTAATATAGTTGTTAATTGCTTAGTCAGTTTCTTCTGCCATTTTAGTCCATTTAACAGGCTGTCATTTGGCGGAGTATAACGCTGTCGCACCGCAATGCCACAGTATTTGTTTCTAAATATGACGATTGTAGTTTGGTTTCCCACTACAGGAAATGAAACATGAAGTAGTTTTATTTCTGTGCAGCATTGAGTTCTGCAACTGAACACGCAACATTTCGTTGAAAAGGGCGAGAAGCGTATCCTAACACTAGGTTCCCTATGCCTTCCCTGCTTGGAAAACAGGAACACTTTAAGTATAATCTCAAGTGAAGATTAAACCCACAACGATCGATTATGCACCCAGACCCCTGTGTCTGATGCATTCGATGTACATACAGACATAGATATACATATAGATATATGTAAATATAAACTGCTATATAAAAAAATATCGTGCGCTAGCGATAAATATTGTTATAGATAACTTGTTATTGTTAAAATGACTTTCTGACTTTGGTAATTTCTGGCCGACTGCAAACGCAACGGTTGTGAGTTCGATTCCCATTTGAGGGAAAGAGTTATATTCATTAGCACATTTTGGTGGGAATACAAGGCACGGCGTTAGGATATTATAAAAAAATCTATTTCAAAACATTTTGTCCTGTCCAATACTGTTTGCTAAACGGATTTCTCCTGGAACAATATTTTAATAAGTATAAAAACTCAAATTCTCGAAGAATTACGAGTTGAGTGGCGGACCTTAACGCTGCAACCAATTTTGTTACTAGAGCGAGGAAATAAAAAAAATCATTTCTCCGAGTGGGAATCGAAGCCACAACCGTCGCGTTTGCAGATACACACATCTGTCCCTGCGCCACGACTTCGAAGCCCCAACGACTTCATTTATTATACCCTCAGAATAGTTTTTATGTTAATTCCTCAGTGCAAGTTGCAGTCTATCGTTGGTTTCCATACATCGCTTTCTATTTGATTGCGGCGGATTGGAGTAGCAGTTCAAAAAAACGGGTCCGACTGGTACCACTTTCCCAAGAATATGCATCTATGCAAAAACACCTTGGTATATTAGAATCTATATTCATAAATTTGTAGCAGACGTGGCTCAGCGGCACAGCGTCAACGGTTGTCAGTTTGATTTACACTCAAAGGAACGAGCTCCATTTCCTCCGTCTTGTAACAAGACGGACCGTGAGTTTTGCTACACCCATTGTCTCAAAAATCTAGCGGTACGGAGTCGGGAACGTAGTGCTTCAACACTAGGTTCCCTCTGTCTACTTTTCTGTTTGCGGGAAGGTGTGTTAAGTTGTCTATTTTTATTCTTAACCTGATCGTTGATTATTTTTAAACAAAGAACTATATATAATCTGAACTATAAAGGCAACATTTGATAATAAAGATTATTTGTTATCACTTGAAAAATAATGACCTACATACTCGTAGCAGAGATAAATAAAACTATACATAATATTATTACAGTATTGTATTCATTAAGCGTCAATTATGTCAATTGTATTTTAGAAACGCTTTATGTATTCACCTTTTATAGCTTATAGCAGTGGTAAGCAGTGTTCTTAGTGTTGAGGCACTCCTTTCTAAGGCTTTTATTTATAACGCGCTCCCGAGTCTGAGATCGATCTTGAGATGCCGTTTTCATCATAAATTACATATTTGTGGAAGAAAGCGTCATCTCAAAATGAATCTTAGATTTGTCTCTCCTCTGTTCTCTTTCCTGTCTCTCTTGCCACTCCCTCTTGCTTTATAAATCTTATTTGCCTTTTTTTCGTCGCTCACTCTCTCGATACGCCCATACCACCTGAGTATGTTCTCCTTCATCCTTACCGTGACATCCTCGTTCCTCCTTCGATAAACTGACTCCGAAGTATATACTGTGACGAAATTGCATCTCCACACATTCATATTACCTTCATTCTTCTTCTGCAACACCTAAATTTCGCTGTCGTGTCACAGTACTCTCGATTGGACATTGAACCGGCAACCATCGCTTGTATAGTAAGTCCCACTAAGCCACGATGGCATAAAGTAGGTAATATTCAATCGAAATTAAATTTTAAAACGTAGCTCTGGGAAGTCCGATGTTTCTTAACAAGTGTAACTTTTTTTATACTTTTCACGTTTTTTTTTGTAAGTCGGTTTAATCCAATTACTCGTGAATCATGTTTTTATTCCACGTGCAGAACTGTTGCTATGAGAGTGATGAAATAAAATGAATTTTCTGTAGTTTTATGTATTTCCTGTTGAATTAAGTGTTTAAGAAATGTTATATTATTATGTAATTTGGATAATAATGTAAATCTTATTTTATTCGTTTTTTTGCATATGGGGGGAGGCAGAGGGAACCTGGTACTAAAACACTTTGACACACTTTATGACCAATTTTCGAATTTGTGTGTTGACATGCGGAACTCAACACCGCTTGTACCAAAGCAGAGATATTAAACTTATTTAAATATGACCATTGCCACAAGTGGTGTGGCAATACAAGTGCTTTGATATTAGTCAGTCGGTAATCAATATAATTATTATAAAGTTAGAGTTGGTTTGGTTAAATGCGCTAATCTTAGGAAGTATTGGTTCGATTTGCAAATAAAAATATGTGTTTTAGTTATAGTCCATTTGTTGCGAGAGGCCAGTCTATATTAAATCACGTTAATAGTTTCAATATAATCTACTGTACCTGCGGTCAGAACTACCTTGGGTACTTTAGTACTTGGGTACACAACTTTTAATTAATACAACCTACTAATTTTATTCATGTGAAAGTTTGTAAGGATGGATGTTCGTTCCACTTCCACACAAAAACTACTAAACGGATTTTGATGAAACTTAACTGTAATATAGCTTATACATCACAAAAGCACATAGGTTACAATTTATTTAAGTATTTTGTATAATTTGGCTATAATATAATAGTAAATCGGACGAAGCCGCGTATGTGTCGCTAGTTTGTTCTACAAAGTGACGGGGCTACTAAGAATGAGTAACTTCCTGTCATCGATGTGCTGAAGTGTTATAAATAAAATTGATTATTCTACAAAAGAAATATTTGTATACGCACGTGTTTTATAATTATGACTAATAAATTTTATATATAGATTTTTTTACTTTCACGCTGTATCACGCTTATAGTAGGGTAAGCAAAGGGAAACTAGTGTTAGGAAACACTGTCCTCTACCCTTTGCCTTTGGAATTCAACGCCGCTTCTTATTGCCAAACTACGAATAGTAAAATGAGTCAGTCCCCTTATAGGGAACTCACAACTACCGCGATTAAGCTGTTCCACTGCACCACTTAATTATATTTAAATATAAATTTAAATTAACTTACTAATAAATAATTAATATCCATATTTCTTATCTACACTTACTTACTTTGTGCATTAAAATAGAAGTCATGAATAGTAATTAAATATTCAATTAGCAATATTTCATCATCAAATTATCTCATAAATGAATGTATGTTCTCGTGTGTGTGTATGTATGTATGTATGTACGTACGTGACTGGTGGCGAGTGAGAAAGTTTCTTATACTTATATTTTGTAATAATTAACTTAGTGGTTATATTAAATAAAGGGATCGTGGACTCGTTTATGTTCCTCATGTTTTTAGATTGGAAGCCATCGTGGGTATCTATTTTTTACTTTACATAACTAAGAGATTTGTATGAGTATGACACATAACAAAAAAAATATAAAAACAATTGATTATTTTCTTTGTTTTTATAAAGAAAATTAAAACGACTATCTCTCTATTTTCTAGTTAAGACACTCTATTCCCATTAAAACTCCGGTTCCCCATATAGCAGGCAAATACTGAGAGGAAATTAGAATATTAAATATATTATTCGCCTCAGTGGATATCTAACTCACTACCGTCGCGTTTACAGCTGCACACTTGTGTCACTGCGACACCACGGCCTTTACTATGAACGGAATAAACGGAAATGCGTTTCAAATATTTCTTTTATAATTAAAAATGTATAAATAACATATAAACCTACTTCAACCAAAAAAAATATTTTTTATTTTAAAATCTAAGCTAATAACCAAAAAAAAACCAAAAAGTAATAATTATGTTACAACAAATCCCAGAGTAATAAAATGCATTATTGTGAAATATCTTTTTTTAACATGTCTCGACTCGCTCGTTCGTGCTGCGGTGCGTCACGTCACGTACGCACCGGCTTTTTTTATTATTATTATAAAGACGGTTGTAACAAGTTCGAACAGGTTGGAAAAGGACAGTCTTTTTAAAATTGTTAGATTATAATAATAGCCAATTTTATTATATGACTAAAAAAAAATGCTATTTTGTAAATTTATATTTGTACTTTTATAATTTTTTCCGAAAGATGACTGTTACTATTGACAGTTAATAGATATTTTGTGATACTGTATATTTGTTTATTCAGTTAATTCCTCCAATGGTCAAGTTTTAACAGAGATTGTTACCTGTGAGTGTTTTAACACTAGATTTTGTGTTAAGTCACTCTGTTTAGCACAGTGCAGGTTTTGAGATATATTGAGTGTTGAAAGGCGAAAATAAACACCGCGGTTCGTCTTGTTACCAGAGCAAGGAAATTTATATTATATTTGTGGCTCGGAGGGATAGCTTATTTTCACGTTTTCTTTCACTGATAACAAGACAACACATAGTGTCTCGAAAATTAGGCGGAAAATTGGAGTGTCTTATCACTAAAATTGAAATTTAATTGTTTAAATGACATTCAACTACGAGACATTTTGTACTATTTTTACTAATTATTTAATTCAACACAAGTAAACACTTTATTATCCTATATAATATACACCCACTACCCAATTTACACGTATTTACGACCAGCGCTCTAATCATATTACGTCAAGGGACGTTTACGACCATTTACCAAACACAGTATAAATACATATAAACGCGTATAAATCAGGCGCATCTGCATTTCAACCCCCCCCCCCCCTCTCCTCTCCGCACCCTCGTAAAGATTGAACACTTATTACCAATTTCAATACTGTCGCTACCCTCGTGTTGGGTGAATTTGATTTGCATTGATCGGCGTTGATGCGGCACTTTTTTGGCATATGCTTTTTTGGTTAATAATTTTAGCGTAATATGGGTAGCTACAGTATGTTATATAGCTTTTTGAGCTTTTTTCCGCATAGCAGGGTGGGCAGAGGGAACCTTGTGTTAAGACTTATGACGGCGTGTTCCCCACGTACCGCCCAATTTTCTAAATATAACATGTTTGGTGGTGAAACTAACCGTCGCGTTTTATGTGTAAAAATATAACAGAGACAGCCTCGTGATGTATTTTGTTTAAGAAAAGATATGCAAATAATATATTCCCCCAAATCGAGATGGAACTCGCGACCATATCATTTAATCTCACCAAACCTATAGTTATAAGATTAGAACCCACACCCATAGCTCATATTTTATAACCATAACACATAAATATATTGAAGGGGCGAAAACCTTAATACAAGATAAAGCTGCATCTGCGCCAAAGTGATAACGGCTTGAGTACATTGGGTAATAGCCTGTAACGAGCTTTTATGGAAGACTGTGTAAATTGCAAGCTTCCTTCCGGTATAGGAAAGAATGTCGTAACTTAAAAACAATATGTGTTAGGGTGGCCATTTTGTATAGAAATTGGGGGATTTTTAAAATATTGTGCATTTTATTTCACGCTGTATCTTGTATAAGTAAGTAAAACCATAGTGCTAAGACACTCCGTTTCTCACGTTCTGCTGAATTTTCATGAGTCGGATGGAGGAATCATTCAACTATCAAAATCAATTTTCTCCGAGTGGAATCAAATTCACAACCGTGGCGTGTAAAGCCAGTCGCTGGGCATCTGCGCCACAACGACGAACCTCTAAATCATAGATTAAAGATATTTTTATTACTATACTAAAAAAAACTGCATATTTTTCCTGCTTTTCAATACTCACATGTAAATATCACTTCGAAACACTACAAAATTATTATTCTTTTTTTATATATTTACAGTTTTTATGCATCATTTCTTATATCCCACACAGCCGGTCCCCAGCAATCATGGGTATCAACTTATCGCTTATACAGGGCGAGAATCAGGGACAAAGGGACATTTGTGACGTGAAATTTACGAGGCACTTTACGACCCACCCCGTATAATAAGGGAGCTCTAATAAAACATAACTTGGAGGTAGAGTCGAGTTTCGGGCGAACATTTTGGTGGAAAATCGTTTATTTTCACTTGTCATTGTGTTTTGGAGGGATTTAATTAAATTTTTGTTCTGTATGTATGTATGTTTGTATTTTTTCTAATGACATCTCGTGTTTTATAGGATAGAATAGACGTCGTCCACAAATTTGCTTGTGTGGACTTTAAGATATAAAAAGGCAAGGTTTTTTGCTGTTCCCTTAAAATATGGAAAAAAGAAAATGAATGGAAAACGAAAATGTGTTTAGTGAATAAACTCAATATTTTAAATTTTTGCATCGATTTGTTTTTCTAAGCTCCGTTCCCATAAAAACACTTTTGTTCCACACTTTCCATCGAATTCTGGAAGCATTGCGTGTTGAGTCAACTCAAACTTTCAAAGCCGCACTTTGCCTCGTCACCAGAGCGAGGAGATGAAAATAAGAAATATTTTATTTCCTCGAGAAGGAATCGAACCAACAACCTGTAACGCTTACAGCACACTTGTGCCCCTGCACCACTACTGGCCTAAGTACCTTAGGTACTTATTTATATGAGGATATATAGTAACTGTATACGAGATAAAGGACTTAGCACCTCATGAGTCCGCCCGATGTATACATATTCTATTGAAGTATCTTTGTGAAAGCTGTTAACGGTAATGTATTCGATTCTTGTTTGTCGTTTATAGTCAGGTGAACGTCCTGTATATGTCACCCGGTCCGTAAACGACTGCACCGAAAATTTCAATGAAATTTTACATGAAATTTTGTGTTTATATACGCCTAATATTAATAACCTATCTCCAACGTTAATCTTAGATTGTTTCATATATCTATCCTATCTAGAGATTGGATTAATATATGAAACAATGTAAGATTGACGTTGGAGATAGGTTATTAATATTGGGCGATAGCCGAATACTATTATAGAGAGAGATTTGAGTGACTGTAAAACAGACTGGTTGTGGGTTCGATCCCCACTCGAGGAGATGAAATATATACTTAATTTTATATTTCCATTTCTTCGCTCTGGTGTCGAGGTTAAGCGCGGCGTTGAGTTCTGCCACTCAACACGCAATGCCTCCAGAATTCGGCAGAAAGTGGGGAACGGAGTGTCTTAACACTAGGTTCCCTCTGCCTACCCTGCTGTGTGCGGGATACAGCGTGAAGATGATTTTTTGGTTTTTTTTTATGTACCCGTAAATGATTTATTAATTTCTTGGAGGCAAATCCTCTCTCCGTTCTCCTAGTTTTTTTGCCTAACTAGTTTTAATGTAAACATGAATGAAATCATTCATAATAGTAGTGTCTCTATTCTGTGTGAATGAAAATGAAAATGTATTCACATTGTTTCTGTATACTCGTTTATTTTTATTTTTTGTTTTTTTTTTTAATGACGATTAAATGTTTAATTTTAATTATTAATTAGCATATAATGAAAGGTGTGTCGGACACCTCGTTCTGTGCGCACTGTATGTATACTTTATATATGTATTTCAGACTAAGGTCTTGAGGTCAATGCGACGTTTACACATAGTTTAGTTTATATATAACTTTTTTATTCAACAATCGATTTCAATGAAACAAACACTAAATATTATTCTGAAAACTGTATTTAAAACGATAATCACCTGAGATAAGCTCGCTCAAACGCACAGACATACAGATAAACCGACAAACAGGCAAAATTTTAAAAATATTATTTTGCATTTTATTATGACAAAATATGCCCAAATAAAAGATATTTTCATTTATCTTCTAAAGGCAGACATCGATCAGCTAACATTTTATTATATGTATACATAAGATATATACTATAAAATATAATAGTTGTTTATTATACATTTGTAAATAACATGTTGTTTGTACTGAAATTCATGAAATGATTCACCGGAGGTCACACCGAGGAGGGCATGTTATGTTGATAAGTAGGTTCGTTTGTCACATTGCTTTTGAAAGCTGATAAATTATCATATGGAATTATACATTTTTTTAGAAAACATATAAATCACTGAACGTGGCGGAATTTGAACCCACACCTCTTAGAAACAACTGAATCAAATGCAATTTCTATAATGAATGATCCAAAAATAAAGTAAACAAGTAACAATAATATGAAAAAAAAAAATTAAATGAGCAAACAAGATAAAAATTCAATTTCGAGAATCGAACCCACATCCATCTTCCGTGACTTCATTAGCATTGTAAATCACTCAGATGAAAAAAAAAGATAACATCGATCTACTATTCTATACATGAAGTGTTTCTAGGAACTACACGACTGAAGGAAAACTGAGTAATTGCTACGATCATAATTATATAGACGAGAATTTTACACACTGTTGAACGTTTGTTATTTGGTTAATTAATTAAATTTTACATATTCTCATTTAGTAAAGTATGTATGTATAGAAAACTTTGTGTAAGACTGTTCGTTTCTTGTTTGTCAGTCGAACTAGAAACATTTTATGTTAAAAAAGTAAAAAATAAATAAATCAGCTTCACGCTGTATCCCGCACACAGCAGGGTAGGCAGAGGGAACCTAGTATTAAGACACTCCATTCCTCAATTTCCGCCGAGATCTGGAGGCATTGCATGTTGAGTGGCGGAACTCAGCGCCGTGTTTTGCCTCGACACTAGAGCAAAGAAACGAAAATATAAATGTAAATAAATATTTCATTTCCTCGAGTGGGAATTGATCCCACAACCAGTCGATTTTACAATCACACTTTGTGCCTCTGCGCCACGACTGGCCTCAATTTTATGTTTTTTGCCAGAATTAAATAAGGCTGGCTATCGAACAATGGTATTAAGACTCCGCGGTGTTAATAAGGTCTGCTACCCTCCTACTACTACTCTGGGATCGGGGTGTCTTGACATTAGAAATAAAAATCGACTTCATAACTATGTAGAATCATGAACAAGAATTAAATAATATAAATATTACTTCAAAATAAAGAATTAAGAAAAATAATAAAGTATAGAATTAATTTTTTAATTTCTGTTTATCTCTGTCTGTATATACCTGCTTACTATTTATTTTTGGGAGTTTGTGCTAACTTGGACATTTTTTTAAATATATTTTTAAGGAAGTCAGTTATAAAATCAACCTGTAGTGCGCACGCGCAGCTCATACAGTTAAACTAAACACAAAGGGACCGCTGTAATCTTGTTAGTTGTTACACACGATTCTAAGAAATTTTTGTATTCTCATTATATTCTATACTAGCAATCTGCCCGCGGCTTCACTCGCTTGAACTACATGATATTTTTTTCAATAAATTTATTATTGTGTCTGTATTTTAATATAATATGTAAATTTTTAACATGTTTTTAAAGTTTATGGAATAACACTTAGGAAAGACAAATACTTCTTATAATACTTATTTAGAAAACGTATAAAAATTTGAACGTGACGAGACTCGAACCCACCTCCTCCTCCTCCGCCTCCTGGAAACCGACAAGGTTGGTCGGTTTCCAAGAAGCGCGGGTTCGAGTCCCGCCACGTTCAAATTTTTATACGTTTTCTAAATAAGTATAATATGTACATGCTATGTATTATAATATGGATGGGGGAGCCACTGTGGCACGGTTAACATCGGCTCCGCAATTTTTTCCGCAAATAAAATATAAATAGTGAGCAAAAGGAACGTAAAAGTATCAAGCTGAGTGATATTGATAGTGAGCCATCGGAGCAATATTCAGTTTGCAATTTATATACATTGGAACTCAAAAGAAACGTCAAGAAATAATGCCAATCGACCCGGCCCCTACAACTATCAAAATTAGACACTATTGCCTATCAAAAAACAGCGAAGATCATGAAACAAGCAAAAAAACTGTGAGTAAAGTGTGTGTGAACTAATCTAGATCGAAAACCCTTCTTGCAAAGTGATATCTATAAATTTCATAACCTAAAAAAATATTCTTTGAAAAGTTAAAATAAACGGTCGATACGCGCAACGCCATCTAGTACAGATCTTTAAAAAAAAAAAAAACAACCACGCAATATTTAGCGTCACGCCATCTAACGAGTAGCACACGTACAGGCCGATAAATACGATCTACGACGATAAAAGAAACGCTATTAATTAGTTACCAAAATATTTACGAGAGGACGCTACTTAAAACTAAACAGAGATGGATGAGTTAAAGAAGTTATTAAAAGATATGCAACAAGAAATTAGACAATCAAAATCAGAAATGTTGGAAATGAAAGAAGAATTAAAATCAACCATTATAAATAGTCTTAGTGAAAAATTTGCAAATTTGGAAACGAAACAAAATCTTATTGAAACAAAAATTGAACAACAAAATTCAATGATAAAAAATTTCGATAGATACATGCGACGCAAGAACTTAATCTTATTTGGAGTTGAAGAACAGGAAAAATCATACCATGAACTAGAAAAGAACGTTTTAGATCTAATAAATACACACTTTAACCTCCAGTATAATAAATGTAGTATAGAAGAAGTAAGAAGACTAGGGAAAAAAAGGGAAACGATAAGACCAATAAAAATAACGTTTACAACGCTGGGATTAAAAATAAATTTATTGAAAAAGAAAAAACTTCTGGATAAAACACCGTACTACTTGAAAGAAGATTTCTCAATAGAGATGCTGAATAAAAGAAAAGATCTACAAGAACAACTGAAGAAAGAACATGAACTAGGTCATAAAGCTTACATCAGGTATGATAAACTAATTATAAAAAAAGATGGAGAACACCAACCTCTACCAGGTCACACTAACTTAAAAAAAAGAAGCTTATCGGAATCACCAGAAATAATATGTAATATAAGGAATAAAGATAAAAAACAATCTAGCAAGAAAAATAGGCTCACAAATATGAAAGACTTTATTATCCATAAACCAAAGTTCAACTATAGTCCCATCACAAACTCTCAAGATCTGCCTGCAAGTAACACGCAAAATAATGCAAAATGACAATGGCGAAAGCCCCCCCAGACTCTATATCTCCCACCACGGTTGGTCACCGAGGGAGAGATCGACCAAAACCCTCCAGAAAACCCCGCAAATACCATACACACTAATAACGACTTATTTCACGTTGGAACATATAATGTGAGAACCTTATCTAGAAATGAAAAGAAACCTAGAAATGGAAAAGTCTGGAGGAGGCCTTTACCCTCACATGAGAGGGGTTCTTGCATGCCTGCATGATCATTTAATGTTAAGAATTTTTAATTTCAAATATAAATCAAGGTAATGAAATAAAAATAATTTATAATTAAATAAATATAATAATAACAAATAATAAATACATAACATAACACAAAAATGTAATGAAACTAATTGAACTTATAGTTAAATTAATATAATAATAACAAATAATAGATACATAATATAATACAAAAATGAAATGAAACTAAATGAATTTATAATGAAATTAATATAATAATAAATTTACTATGTAACATAATGATAAAATGAATTTATAATTCAATGATCACAATAAAAATAATAAATTAATAACAGAATTTAAATTGTAATTAAACACTAAAATGACTAACAAACTAAATGTATTATAGATTATAATATAAGAATTTGTTAAATGTATTTTGTTTAAAATGTGCAAGAAATAAAAGGTTTTTTATTTATTTTATTATTTATGTATTATAATATGTACATGTTATGTATGTATTAATAGGAGATTAAACAACACATTGTGACTTTTGCAATCCCTACAATAAAAAAAATATAGTAACTCTAAGCTCTATCGTTTTGGCATTTTTTTTAACTCCCATTGGTAATAACGTGATGTAATATAAACCTATATATATAGCTTTTCTCAAAAGATGGACTATCCACCACAAAAACAGTTTTCCAATCGAACTTGAGAATAGTTCTTGAGATTAGCGCGTTCAACCAAACAAACTGCTACTTTGTATTACTGAGTACTTTATTCTATACTTAGTATATACTATGGAAAATATTATCGACATTATTGTATCGAGTGTTTCCGCAAGACGGATAAACAGCCTGTGATTAGCTATGCTCGATTGATGCTGTAGATTGTGTGTGTGTGTGTTTTTTTAATGAGTGGAATTACTTTTCTCCTCATATTAGTGTAGGCAGAGAGAATCTAGTATTAAGACAATTTGTTTCCCATTTTCCAACTTTCGAGACATTGCGTATTAAGTAATAGAATTTAACGCCGCGCTTTGTCTGTCAGAGTGGAGAAATGACAATCACTAAAGAAATCGTAAAACTAGAGAATCGAACCCACAAGCACCGTCTTTACTAAGTCAGTCCACTACATCACGTCATGATACAAGATAATAATGAATATATTATGTATTTCACGCTGTATATGCGAGATACTACCCACCATACCTTCTGAATATCTCATTTCTATTTAACCACACGGGCGAAGTTGCAGCTAAAAACTAGTTATATTATATAGAAGAAGTTATAGCGACGCCCACAGAAATCTGTCTAATAAATAATTCATATATTAGAATAAAAAACAAGTTTTTTGTTTACACCTTAAAATACAAAATTTAGAAAACATATCGTAAAGACGGCGCCGAATGTAAGATAATCGCAATTAAATCTGTGAAGTCGTATTCACTAGTTACGTAGATACAGGTTTGTGAGCAGCCGATTAACAGTTAATATCAATTAGTTTAATTGACAGGAAGTGTAATAATAATTATATACGTCATTGATATTATATACGAGTATACCTATAAGTAAATCGACAAAGCACAGTGTTGAGTTCCGCCACATATAAATGTTTCGAATCGGGTGGTGCTTGATGATGATGCGGTGGAACGGAGTGTATTAACACTAGGTTGCCATTGCTTACGCTGGTACAATGTGAAGCAAAAAAATACACTTATTCAAAAGATGTCAAAAAGACCGTTGTGAGTTCGATGTCTAATCTGAATGAGATATTTATTTAATATTTTTGTTTCCTAGCTCTGGTGAAAGGGCAAATCGTGGCGTTGCCACTTAACACGCAATGCATTCAGAATTCGGCGAAAAGTGGGTAATGGAAGTGTCTTAATAGGAACGGACGTGTATTAACACTAGGTTTTCCGGTAAGATATGGGAGGGATACAGCGTGAAACTAAAAAAAATATACAAAAGATATGAGCAAATCCACGTGAGTAAACTATATTCTAACATATATAAGCAAATTCAAATATTTCACAAGGACACCGCTTACAATGCTAACAACTAAAGTAAATATTTTGCACTCTCAGCTTGCACGTGGGGATTGTCCGACGTGCTCTTATCTAAAATAATATATCATAAAAAAATATACTTATGCATATTTATAGAAAAAAACATGTTTTTATGAAGATTGATAATGTTTTTTTTTAATATGTTAAGCGTATAAATAATATTTTTCTTGGTAAAAATATAAAAAAGCTATAACGAGAGGAAACGTCTTAGCATTCCTTGGATTTACTGTAAGAGTGCCCACCACATTGCAGGGTGAGGAACTTAGAGCCTAGTGCCTGGAATTTGAGACCCAAATGCACCTTTAGGGGTCCCTTTAAAATGACTAAGGCTCTCCACTACTATCGGAGCTCTTCGAAAGATCCCACAAACTGCAAAAATAAAACATTATTTACACCACTTTCCGCAATATTCTGCAGCCATTGCGTGTTGAGTGGCGAAACTCAACGCTCCTCTTTGCCTCGTGGTCAGAGCGAAATCTTTACTAAACTTAACAATGAAGAAAGAAGATAAAAAGCGAGAAGAGAGCGTTAAGTGCTGAATGGCTGAGTGAGTGAATGAGAATTGAGTGAGAAATTGGATTTAAAATAGGGAACGGAGACTTACACCAGATTATATTTGGCGAAATCTGTTCACGCTGCTATTTGAAAAAAGATAGATCCGCTAAAAGATTTCAGGCATAATTTTTTTGGGATATCCTTAGTATTTTTACAATCGACCTAATTTTACAATTTTAAAGTGTTATCAAAAATTAAAGGATTAATATAACAATATAACGATTAGATAATAAACAGTGAAGCACAGAAGCCTGCGCCCTGAGACCTGAGAGGGTTAGACGGCTTACCGTAATTGGATCGTCGCGCACCGTCTACAAATGCTATTTGCAATTTTGATGTGATTCACACGTTATATGGATAGAATTTCTATTGAGAATCTATCTATCTATATGTATATTTTAGTAAATTACAAGTATTTTCTTTTACAAATAACTCAAAGTTATGTATGCATACATTATGTATGCATACATACGACAAATTCTAAATGCCCATAATAAATAGTGCGTAAAATAGCCTCCCTTGATGCATATCTACTATCGATTATCGAATATTTTTTTTACACGAAAGAATAACGTGTCTTCATTGTTGGGCAAAATCTCAAAATAAGAGAAAGCTTGGCGGTCGCAGTTTGATAATTTCATACACAATATGGTCGGAATAGTGATTAATTGAAAAATTGAGGGAAACAAGATTCATCAGGCAGAGGGTTCGTCCAAAAACATTTCATATGTCAATATCGAAGTGTGCGAGAGTGTCGGTTACAATCCAGGTACCTCAATTTGGTGCCGTGGACGAGAATTGCAATTTCCAAGACACTCTCTACAGCGTGTAGTCACTAAAGAGCGGTGTCTCTAAGTTTATAAAATTCAATTAATGTACCAACTGAAGCCTGAATGGATTATTGAATGTCAACATGTATAAATGGTAAGTATAAATGGTATATATGTTAGAACAAGTGAATGAAGTGGTATGTTTGGGAAGTATGTTTAGTAGAGATGGAAGATACGAGTTGGATGTGTGTGTACTTGTTGTCGGTAACAGGGTTAACGGTGCCTTAGCTATATTGAAGAGAAACGTCAGTACAGCTGCGCGCATACAGTGTTGGTACCGGTCAACTTAGGTGAACGAATCCGCAATGAAGAGATACGCAGAATGGCAGGTGCTAGTGAGAATGACACGGTGAGAATGAAGAAGAACGTACTCAGCTGGTTTGGGCACGTCGAACGAATGCGTGATGAAAGAATGGCAAACAAGATTTACGACGGAAAAGTGAACAGCAAGAGGGGTAGATTTTTTGTAGAGACATTCAAAAACACAGTATTAAAGATACTGGAGGAAGGTCACGTAAAAAACATGAGAATCCCATAAAGACCATGTATGAAGAGGTTGATGACAGTGGACGAGGCTAAAGAGGTATGCAGAGATAGTAGCGTTTGGCGCTCCGTTTCCTCTGACTACCCCGCTAAGGTTACAACGTGAAGCTAGTTTAGTTTAATTTTTTTAACATGTGAATGCTGGTGTTTTGAGCAAAATGATTGAGGCTTGTTGGATTTGGTATTCGCAAAAACTGCCGTTTTTGGAATTTTGATTTGATTGGATGGACCCCACATGTGATTGTCGAAAAACAAATACATACACAGCGTGTCCCTGTTTGGTGCGGATTTAGACTGGAGGTATAATTGGACCATATGTGTTCAACTTGAGGCTGGTCAAGCAGTGACTGTTATTGATGCTCAAATTTTTAATCTTAGGTTAATTTTGGGACACTCTTTAATATTAGTATAGATGTATAATAAATTACGGTGACAACAATATTCAAGGTTTTATAATTTTTTTTCCAGATTCCGATGATTTCATCAAAAATAACGAATTCATAAATATATAAGTAATCATATAAAACAAGACATAATACTTATTTATGCGTAACAGTAAAACAGACAACGTAAAAAACCTTTCTATTACAAAAAAATGTGCTAAACACTAAAATAGCGTGAAACAAAAAAAATGTTTCCGTACCAATAACACTGAATAGTGAACCACTCACCGGTGCACCGACAACAATCAGTCGGAGTCATAAAAATTCATTCATTTGCATAGAAAACAGTGGTTATAGCTATACATACATACACATACATATACTTGTATGTATCCAAACATGTAACATGTTGTGTAAAATGTAAATAAAGCGATACCATTTTTTTCTACTGTTACTTAAAGTGATTGGTATCATGTATCTCATTGAAAGATAGTGAGAACCTAGTATTAATACACTCTTTTCTCCTTCTGCCGATTTTAGAAATATCGTATGATGGTCAGCGGGATTCAACACTACCTCTTCCCAATTCAGGATCGAAATACATAAAACAGGTCTATCTTATATTATTTTCTTTTATGTTTTTACGACTACGGCTACAAATTATATTACTAATCTACTCCTCCTTTTGTTTATAATATCGACTTCTGCAATTTCCACCGGATCCCATTATCAGATCCTCACCAAACTTTCATGAAACTACCTTTCCAATAAAAAGGAATATTCGTAGTCAGTTGGCAGGATATTGAGTTATTCGTCAACTTGTCGCGCACATACTTAATGCAAATTTAAGTCTTGTGTGATTTTCCCATAGATACTATCGATACCGTTCCTCACATTCCGCCGAATTTTTGAGGCATTGTGTGTTGAGTGTCGGAACTCTTGCTGAACTTTGCCTTACAAATTATGGTGGTAAAAATATTAAATATTTAAAATTTCTGAGTGAGGTCTCGAAGCCACAAACGCCGTATTTACAACCATACGTTCGTGCCACTGTGCCACGATGATCTTAATTAATTAATTAGTTCGTAATAAGCAAATATAAAGACATAATATTTGGATCTTGACTCGCACGAAAGACCTCTTGTTTAGCTCGTGGTTACTTGGACTATACAAGATTGACAGTCTACACGTGGGCGGTCTCTACATTTCAAATGATAACCTATACTTAATGACCTCTGCTATCTACCTTATCTAACTGTCGACTTCAACTTTGTTTGTGTGACCCAAACAAGGTTTTATATTTCGGACAAAAAATAATATTATCAGCTTCACGCTGTATCCCGCATATAGCAGGTTACTTAGACGAAGTGATAAGACACACTTGTCTCCATTTTGCGTTTAATTTTAGAGATATTGCATGTTGAGTGGCGAAACTCATTGACGCTTTTTTCTTGTTACCAGGTCTTGAATATAAAAATCACTGATCGTCCAGAAGCGGCGTTGAGTTCCGCCACTGAGTACACATTACTTAAAGAATTCAGTGGAAAGTGGGCAGTGTATCAATGAGAACGCAGTGTCTTAACACTAGGTTCCCAGACTCGTTCCGCCTATCCCGCCATATTATAACATTATTTATTTATTTATATATACTTTATTGTACACCACAAATAGTAAAATGCAAAGTCAACTTACAAAGGCGGTCTTATCGCTAATTAGCAATTTCTTCCAGACAACCTTGAGGCTAGGAGATATAAAATTAAAAATATATTTTCATTATAAAAAATATTTCAATATTCCAAATGCATCAAACAAAACCATTGAACCATGGCGTCCTGAGGCATGTTTTGTACCAAAATATTTTAAAATTTCCATACTATTATAGTTAAACAAGTGACGTCATACATGTAGAGGTAAGTGAAAACAGATGTTAACTAAAATTAGCATTAAATGGGTTTAACGCGATCGTCGTCGTGTAAACCGAGTGCGGGCTACAGAGTACAGGCCAACCGTTCAGTTCTTGAGATTAAAGATAATAAACAAACCAACATGTGGTTGTTGATTTACCCTTATTATAATTCGGAATTTTTTTAAATAAGATTCGGAGTAAATTTAGATATATTCTCTCATATGTTTTATTGTCAATATTTAATGGTGGAGATGATATATTGAGGCGTCTATACTACACCACGACAGTTATGTGTTCGTTTCTTACTTGGGGGAATTAATTATTTTTATTTCCTCGTTCTGGTAACAAGAAAAAGCGGGGTCTAAAGTTCCACTACTCAACTAATAGCAAAATAACCATATTTTTTACGTACACTGATATAGAAATAAATGTGATTTAATCAATAATTAGTAATTAAACTTTTTTAATTTAACCATCAATGTATGCTTATACTTTTTATTGACTTAGATAGTGTCTCTTCTAATGTTTCAAAAAAGTGCAAATACGTCATTGTAGCACCAAATGAAGGATTCTGAAAGGAAATATACTTATTATTCCATACACAGAAATAATGTAGAGTGCTTGTGTTCATTTGTCACATCCGTTATTTATTTTTGTTTACGAAAGATTCACGTTCACAACGTTCGTTCTCATAATATGTGACGCATATACTGTTCATTTCCTTCAGCTCTGCTCTTGTAGAGCGAGTCAATTTGTGATATTTTATAATCTGATTAGAAGCAGCTAGCCAGAGAAAATCTAGTGTTAAGACACTCCGATCTTAATTTTCGGTCCAATTGTAGATATAATGAATATCAAGTGCCCGAATATAACGCCGCCACTAAGGAAAATGAAAGTTATAAATATTATTCTTTCTCGTAAGGATAAAACCCACAACCACTGCGTTAACAGTCAGACTCTGTCCTACTGCACTAAGGACTCAATAATAATCAGTAAGATTACTGATTATTATTATATATATATAATATAATATAATAAGTCATATTACTAAACTTTTTTATTGAAATATATGAAAACATAATTTAACGAAAAGATATTGGTAATAATTTACAGGAAATCTTCAAATTTCGTAAAACTATAATACTTTGAGAACTGAACTAAAAATTGCACATTTATTATTAAAAATATAAATAAAAGAGGGGAAGTAGCCCATTGTAAGAAATGGGCGTGTTCGAAACGAACTCTACATTCATACAATAAGGTTCAAAATCTAGTAGCAACCAAAGTATTACACGTGTAAAATCTCAAATCTATTATAGGGGCTTGGTTAAAACTTTTCCAAAGTAAAATCGACTCTATGGTGCGGATGTAGAGACCAAGTGACGGTCAATCGATACATTATTGCATCATGTGCAAGAGCAAGATCAAGGACATAGCCTTAAGAATCAACTTACGAGTACATTATGTTGTATAATGAAAAATTGGCTATTATTATTTTTTTCCTAATCTCTATGTGACATATAGTAATTAAAAATAATGTTTTTTGAATAAAAAAAATATATATTTTTGGGAATTTTTTTTCTTAATGTAAAGCTTTTCTAAAATAGATGTTTAAATAATATAATATTTCTTGTACTTTATTAAACTGTTCTATTTTTATTACTTCAGTTTAAAAATTAATGAATTAAAAGGGTTTGGAGACTATAAATTTATTCCCGGTTAAACATAAAAACTTGCACTTATTATACATTAAGCTGAAATATGCAAATCTTGTAGCGAGTAAAAGTGAAGTTAGAATCGAACCCAAAACTGTCGCGTTTACAGTCAAATCTCAACCTATCATCGCTAAAACTAAATTTAGACTTAAATTTAACTTTTTCCAATCTATATTCCCAAAATAGGTAAAACGAATATGGAAATTTTGATTCTACATACTGTATATAGTAGCGTCGTATGTAATAAGAAAGCAATTTGTTTCATCATACAACCCCACTACGAGCTGACGACGTGACGCAACTCTCACTGCTGTTTTCCAGTTAAATTGTAGAGTCATATATTGGGTTTGGAATTACTAGAAGTTTTACATTTTACTAGCTATTTATGATTTTTTTTCATAAAAATCCTGTAGACAAAACACGGCGTTAACTTCCACTTTTTAAAAGGCGATTTCTTGAAAATTGGGCGGATAGTAAGAAATGGAGTTTCTTAAATGTTTCTCTACCTGCTCTAATATGCGGGAAAAGGCGTGAAACTGCGACATAAAAGTTGATGTTTCTTTTTTTATGCATTTCTTTCATGTTAAATTTTAATCTTAAAATATTTGAGTGATTAAGTGTTGAAACTGAAACCTGTATTTATCTTAAATAATGTGCAATGTTAAAATTTTTATTTAAAATTGAACCCACAAATTATATTTAAAATTACATACTTAAAATTTGTGCTGCAATAGTTTCAAAATCTATATAATGTATAATTGTTGTATTTTTAAAATCATTTAGTTTAAAAAAAAACTCTTTCGTTAGTTACAGATCGACAGACAGACGAAACTACTGTATTCAGAAAATTTAAATTTGGCATGTGAGTAGGTTAGGGAGTGTAGGGAGGGTAACACTGAGAGAGGATATCCGATTTTTTTTGCGGGAATGGGAACCCAAAAAGATTGACTTTTTTAAATCTTAAAGTCCAAGCATACCTAACTATGGGCGACGTCTAGTCTAATATAGAAAATAGTATCGTATACAATAAAATACTTATTTCACATTTATGATTGGCTTATAATTTATAAGTAATTTACTTCAGTACTTTTCCACATAACGGTGATGTCATCCATGTTATACATTTTTTTCATTTTGCTCATTTTCTATAGCATTATACAACTTTTATTAACGTTATCACCACTTGCTTATGTTTGTATTTGTATTAAACAGATATTACTTATATAATAGTTCTTTATGTATTGACGTCATGCATGTGGTGGTTGAGGGTCGCGGGTTCAGTGTGGGTTTAGAGCAACATTTATATTTATAATAATATATTCTTGTTCGGAATGATATTTCTCTAATGTTCTGGATTTTTCAATATAAGATAATCAAGATTTTTCAAACGACTTTCTTTGTTTTTTCCATATAATATGGATTGATTTGTTAATATATAAATACTTAGTTCCGTCCAAACATATGTGTACAAAAACATATTTGGTAATGTAATTCAAAAAGCAGCTGAACTTACATAGAGCACAGCACCGTACAATATTCGAGACATTCAAGTGGCGGAACTCAATGCCATACTGTGTCTCGTGACCAAAATATTCCATTCCCCTCGTGTGAGAATCGAACCCA
>JAJHJA010000765.1:0-118686 GCA_021202915.1 Heliconius himera | reverse complement strand
GTGATCTATAAGCAAAAATATATGTACATACTAGGGGTCGCAATATCGGACCATTCAAGCAAAACCGGGATTTTCGATACCGACTTCAGAAAAATCCCGGGATCCCGGTTTTTACGATATTTTCGATATTTTAATTATTTGTACCAAAATTAGTAATTTTTCAAGCCTCTTCTTATTTTTAGGGTTAAGTTAGGGGGGTATTTTTAGGGAAGTAGTAAATTAAATTATATTTACTAAATAGAACAATTTTTAATTATAATAAACAGTTTTATAATAAATCACTTTAGTATTAATATTTATCAAATAGACTATAAAAAAAAATATATAATAATTTGCTACGAAAAATATCTTATAGGCTTATTATTTAACAACATATATTTTGCAGCGTTTTTGCGGCGATGGGCGGAATTTTACAAGGAGATGTATGAATGTGATGACGAGTCAGTCTCAAGTAGCAGCGAAACGCTGAGTCTTGATGTAGCTGATGGCGAAATCAGTGTAAAAGAAGTTGAGAGTGCAATACTAAGTCTGAAATGTGGTAAGTCAGCGGGAGCAGATGGAGTTACTGCCGAGATGATCAAATATGGTGGGCCACGCGTCTTGGACTTGTTCTGGTTTTTGTGCAATTTGTGCTGGAAATCAGGGGAGGTCCCAGACGATTGGCGAGATGTGGTCATCGTGCCTTTGTATAAAGGAAAAGGTTCAAAGAGAAAGAGACTGCACAAACCATAGGGCTATCAGATTAGCTTAGATAGTAAAGTTTATACTAAAGTTTTAGCGAGAAGAATGCAAGAGAGATCTGAAAGGCTGTTGTGGGAGGTCCAAGGAGGCTTTAGACCTGGAAGAGGGTGTATGGATCATATCTTTTCCCTCTGCATGATCACGGAAACAATTTTGGCCGTTAACCAACAGGTTTTCTGTATTTTTGTGGACTTGGAAAAGGTGTTTGACAGAGCGAAATTATGGGAGATACTACTCCGGTACAGTAATGAGCGGACCTTTGTTGCAGGCTGTAAAGTCTCTTTACAGAGATCACCCAGCCTGCGTGCGAGTAGGAGCTGGCATGTCGCCATGGTTTGACATCCGATCGGGTGTTAAACGAGATTACGCCATGTCAGCTTGGTTGTTCAATTTGTATTTGGATAGCTGTCTCCAAGGAGTGAAGCAAAGTAAAATGGGAGTGAAAGTAGGTGACCTGAATGTGAATTGCCTGTTGTACACAGATGATGCAGTGCATATTGCATCATCAGAATGCGAGTTGCAGGCATTGGTCACCACTCTGAAAGAAGGGTGTGAGTATAATGGTCTAAGCCTCAATGCGAATAAGACAAAGGTTCTGATTTTTGAAAGAGATGAAGTAAGGACGGAATGCAAGATCAGTGTAAATGGATCAGTGGTTTACTTGGGAAGTATATTCAGTAGAAATGAAAGATACGAGATGGATGTGGCAAGGCGTATTGCTGCCGGTAACTAGGTTAACAGAGCCTTAGTTGCATTGATGAGATGGCGAAACGTCAGCACAACCGTACACAATGCCGACCGACTCTGTTATACGGCAGCGTAACGTGGGAATTACAGAAGAAGAATTAAAGAAAGATGAATGCCGTGGAGATGCGATCTCTTCGTATGCGATATCCGGATATGCGGAGTCAGCTTAGCGGATCGAATCCGCAATGAAGAGGTACACAGAATGGCAGGTACTAGCGAGGATGTCACGGTGAGAATGAAGAAGAACATGCTCAGCTGGTTTAGGCACGTCGAACGAACGGGTGATGCAAAATAGATTTATGATGGAAAAGTGAGCAGTAAGAGAGGTAGGAGGAGATCTCGGTTGACCTTCGAAAACAGTATCAAAGATACTGGAGGAAGATCACGTAAAAAGCATGAGGACCCTCCGGAGGGCATGTATAAAGAGATTCATGACAATGGACGAGGCGAAAGAGGTATGTAGAGACCGTAGCGTTTGGCGCTCCGTTCTGACTACCCCGCTAGGGATAAAGCGTGAAGTTAGTTATAACATATATATATATATATATATATATATATATATATATATATATATATATATATATATATATATATCATATTAATAATAACATAACTAACTTTTAACTTTCTAAAATCCGAAAATATGGAAAATCCCGGTTTCTTGTAAAATTAAAACCGGGATTTTAAAGACCTATATTTGGTCCGATATCCCGGGATTTTTGAATCCCGGGATCCCGGATTGCGACCCCTAGTACATACATATATTACATGATTCATTAATTTAAAAATATCCTAACGACGTTAGCTTATGAAATTCAAATAACACACTAGCTTTTATTTTAGTAAGCCATTTTTTATATATATTTTTCTATATGTTTCAACTCAGTGAACTTTTTCTGTCAAACGTGTCAGTCATTTTAATTAATTACCTCGCTGGCTTACTTCTATCCGATCTGGTTTCTTATAATTAATATTATATTTGTTTTTTTTTTAATTTTAGTTTGCGTAATGTATACCGAGATGTATGAACATGAGTGATTGTAGAACTATTATGTGCAATATAATATAAGGCAACTTTTACATCTGTGCTTAGATTGTGAAGAAGATAAAATGAAGTGAACAGAGTTCTTTTAAATAAAATAGGTTTACTTTTACAATAAAGACTTTTGTATTTTATAACTTGTTCATGAGACCAGTCGTGGCGCAGGGGCGCAAAGTGTGACTGTAAAATTGACTGGTTGTGGGTTCGATCCCCACTCGAGGAAATGAAATATTTATTAACATTTATATTTTCATTTCTTTCGCTCTGGTGTCGAGGCAAAGCGCGGCGTTGAGTTCCGCCACTCAACACGCAATGTCTTAACACTAGGTTCCCTCTGCCTACCCTGCTGTGTGCGGGATACAACGTGAAGCTGATTTATTTATTTAATTTGTTCATTTTAACTCTATGCTCGCTCGTTCCTTTCCGCCCCACTATTTGTTGCTGGGAACACAAGTATGCAGTTTACTCTTGCGAGTTCAACGTAGTCATTAATGAGAGAAACCGGACTTTATTCACAGGAGTTCTAGCTATTAGAATTATATATATATGATTAACAGGATAGTTTTTAGATTTTAGGTAGTTACGGCACGTCTCAGAAACGTATAATTAGCGTCTTCGTCCATCAATACAACAAAGTTGTTACAATTACTGGAGATAAAGTGAAATACGTTTTAGATGGCAATCACAGAAAAATAATATATTTAATATTGATAAAATGGAGAGTTTTTACAAAAACACACTTAGTTATGTTACCAGAATTGTTTTAGACTATAAAATATATCGTAATATTTCAAAATTTATGCTTGTTATAAAAAAAATATTCTATAGGTATATATTAAAAATATCACAGTAAGTCATCACTTTTTTTTCTACTTATGAGTAGTTTAAACTTTCACAATGTGAATGGGGATAATAATTTACACATATTTATAATTTAACTATAAAATGATGAATGAATCAGGAATTTCCGCTCGGCTATTGTGGTCTACGCCTGGCGCGACAAATGCTTCGAGAATTTTAATGTTAAAAGATTGCCATTAGGTTTTAGTAGAAATATTATAGTAATGCTGAGTATACATGTTTTTTTTTAATTTATTTTCTATGTTAATGTCTTAATTCGCATACTGCCAGTATCTTTTTCAATTAATAAAACGATTTATTTTATTTTTTCGGTGTCAAAATGCGAGGTCAGTTCCGCCACTCAGTACGTATTGCCTCTATAATTCGGCGGAAAATGAGGAACGGAAGTGTTTTAATGGTAACGGAGTGTCTTAACAAGCGCGCGCGCTTAACAAACTTCCAGCGCGGCGTTGAGTTCCAGCACTCAACAAGCAACGTTTCAAACTCAATTGGAACCTTAAGGTTCATCCTTTTTACTGCCCTATGTGCGGGTAAAAGAGTGGAGCTGAAAAAACCAAAATAAACTAAGAAATAAGTTGAATGGCTTGCATTTTGCAAGTATATTGTTTAAACTCAAGTAATAATCCACTGTAGCTGTATGTGGGCCGTCTCGCGAGCCCGTTGCGGTTTTAATACCAGCCTCTTAGCCTATTTACAAGGAAATCGTGTTTAAGTTAGCACTGGCGTACTTTTTTGAAGTAATTGTTATATGAAATTGACATATTTTATTGAAAAAATTAGGAAATATTGTGTTTTTCTAGCCATGTTTTTTCTAGTCTGGTCTTAACCTTTAAGAATTTTAATGAAAAACCCCTTTTTTCCCATGCTATACTCCCTATCCACCTACATGGAAAATTTCATCTTTCTAATTCTAGTAGCTTCGTATGTGTGTTGACTGTCAGTCACTAAGTAATGGAAGAGAAAGAACTTATGTAGATAAACGTATATTTCCCTGGTCCTCAATGTTATTTAAAAAGAAAGTGACTGGTCACTGCACACCTCGAAATAGTTCCGAAATATGTGAATACAATATAAAATCGGCTTCACGCTGTATTCCGCACAAAGCACGGTACCTAGGGAACCTAGTATTAAGACACTTCGTTCCCCACTTCCCGCCGAATTCTGGGGACATTGCATGTTGAGTGGTGAAACTCAACGCCACGCATTGCCTCGACACAAGAGCGAAGAAATAAAAAAGTAAATTTAAAATAAATATTTTATTTCCTCGAGTGGGGATTAAACCCACAGCTTGCAGCAGTTGCGTTTACAGTCACACTAGTGTCTCTGCGCCATGACTGGCCTCACAAGCATATAAATGTATTGTCTTCACGTTTTATTTTATCTCCATATATGTATGTATGTATGTGTACCAACCTTTAGTTTTGTATCTAATGATCGATTGTGACACGAAGCTCAGCGTGTCGAAATGAGGTATTCTGTGGTGGCCATATTGTGTAATGCATTTTATTATTATTATATTTTTATCATGTATTTTATATTTCTTGAAGGCATTTTTCTAAAAATAATATTTTTTATCTGTATGTGTTTTTTTTTTTATTTTTGTTCTTCAAAAGGTGAATCTGCGATGTCACAACTATTTTTATTACCTATAATAATATATATATTATATACTAATATATATTTTATTACCTAATATATATATAATAATATTATAAAATTAGAATTATCATTATATTTCGTCTATTGATTTTAAATGTTTTTTGTCTTATAGTGCGGATCGTGGTGCAGCGGCACCGCGTCTCTTTATAAACACAATGGTTGTGGGTTCGATTGTCATTCGAGAAAAAGAATTAGTGTCATTTCCCCGCTCCGGTAAGAAAACGAAGGTCGGCGTCGAGTTTCGACGCTCTAAGAGTAGTCTCGAATATAAAGCAGAAACTTGGGAACGTCTTCACATTAAGTTCTCTGGTTTCTCTACCTCTCTTGCTATACCTATAGTTGGTCAAAAGTTTATTTCACATAGATAGAATTATTTGTTTTCTACTTTCCGTTTACTTAGAGACGATTGAAACCAGCCAAACTGAAGCCTATATTTTTGTCTGATATTCCTATGAAACCGTTTCCACCTACATACACGTGTAGCGAGGCAAAGCGCGGCGTTAATTTCTGCCACTCTACACGCAATGCCTCTAGAACTCGGCGGAAAGTGGGGAACGGAGTATCTTAACACTAAGTTCCTTCTGCCTACCCTGCTGTGTGCGGGATACAGAGTGAAGGTGATTTAATTTTTTTATACATGTAGCGTAAAATGATTTAATATTAAATTAATTTTAAAATTTATTTAACAAAAACTCCCTATTTCTAGAAGTTTCTACAACAAAGTAAATTTAGTAAGAAATGTAACTGTAATCCATATCCTTATTACCAGCGATTTCAAAGTCAAAACTTGTTTTAGATGTTCACTTGAGTAAGCACAATGGTATGTGACCTTACGTTTTCACTGACACGCTCGTGTTCATTGTTTGTATATAATGTAGGTATATTTATTATGTAATTGTTATTTTACTTTCGTACCAACTATCGACGAAGAAAAATAATTAATTTTAAACTTTATCCCCGGATATATCTACTCTGAAACTGAGCTTACAAAAACATATAATTACTTTATTTGTATGTGTCCCGCACACAACAGGGTAGGTAGAGGGAACCTAGTGTGAAGACACTCCGTTCCCCACTTTCCGCCGAATTCTGGAGGCATTGTGTGTTGAGTGGCAGAACTTACTTGACACCAGAGCGAAGAAATGGAAATATAAATTTAAATAAATACTTCATCTCCTCGAGTGGGGATTGAACCCACAACCAGTCGGTTTTACAGTCACATTGCGTGACCCTGCGCCACGACTGGCCTCTATTTTATTTTATTTGTATGTGTTTGTAAGATCGGTTTTGGAGAAGGTGGTCTATCTATATGTATACGACAATACTATTTAGTCAAATATTCAAAATAGAAACCCAACAAGTAGAGCAGTCACCTCTGTTGGGACTCTAGTTTGAAGATCTCACAAAAGAAAAAGAAATAATTATTGTACTCTATCGAAACAATAGTAATTTGTAAATGTCTTGTCTATTATAGGATATTTTAAAACTGTTTGTCAAGTAAATTAACAGAAACTTCTCACGCGTCACCCAATTATCGAAACATTGCGTAGTGAGTGACAGAACTGAACGCCGCGCTTTGTCTTCTAAGTAGACCAAGAAGATAAAAATAATGAATTCCTCTAATAGGTATTGAACCCAAAACTATCGCATATGCAGTTGAACGTCTTACCGCTGCGCCACTTGGCCTCAACCTTTATTGAATTACCGCTATTCAATAATCGTCAAACAATAAAGAATTAATTATAATTATCCGCTTTATATGTATAAATAATATTCAAATACGGTACAAAATTTTACCGCTACTTTCTAGCGTTAAGTCCATTACAGAATTAAATATGTCAAAAAACACATGTATTATAAAGTTTAATTTATTATATCGTCAGCTTAAAACGGCTTTTATTCTTTACTAATAAAAAAAATATTTGCTTTAAATTGAAGTTTTTGTTTTATTCCATAATCCATTTATGAGACCGTCGTGGCTCCGTGCCAAAAAGATGTCACTGTAAACGTGACCAATGTGGGTTCGATTCTTGCTAGTACAAATGAAATATTTAATATTTCTCGTTCGGAGGAGTTGAGTTCCGACACTCAGCTGCCTGTTATGTGCACGTGAAGTTATATAAAATATATGGAGGAAGGCTATTGGATGTATTAATCGTTTCGATTTAAGCTTCGATTCGATTTTAGCTAGCCAAACCAATAATGGTTTTAAAAAATTATTTAATAATAATATTGTTGAAATTTATCAGTTTTAATAACGGAAAAATGTAATTATGTCTGTAAAACTAACTAATCTGTGGGATGATCTTGTAACACGATTAAGACGAACAACGTGACTCTTATTTGTGTAGGGGGAAATTATATAATTATATATGATTGAGGAAGTCGCGCTCTGTATTATATTACTTTTTATTATTTTATCTGTAGATTAATTAATACTTTTGGTTGGTTTAAGTGAATATTAAATAAATACCTACTTGTTAATTTATTTTTACCTAATTAAATATGCGTATGGCATCTCAGGGTCGCCCTCAAGATCATTCTCCGGCTGAGAGCGGCTTATAAATTACGGCCCTTAGAAAGTTAACATTTGGCATGTAAATTCACAAATGGGAACTTCCGAGAACATGATACAAAACTCTTACGGAGGATTCTCACTATAGTAGGTACCGGCTCGTTCTCAGTCCGAATACAGTTTGTTAAAAAAAATCTTATATGAGATATAATTTAGAGCAGTTTACTATAGTTCTGGCAAAGCTTCGGTCCACTCACGTCTATGAGAATATTCTCATACAAGAATATGAGAAAGGACCGAGAACACGATGTACTAAGGTGGTAAATTTATTTTTAAAAAAGTTCTTACTTCTATTCTTATTTCAACAAATTTCATTCTGGCAAAAATTTAATTTAAAACACCAATTACTCTTTCATTAATTACCTATAAATTTCGAATTGAATTATTCACAGTATAAAAAAAAACAAATTAAAAAGTTTTTCAATCATTTTTATTATAATTTAAATTTTAAAATAGCCGATACGAACAATAGGCTCTCTTTTAGCTATTATTTTCACCGATACGGAACTTCAATCACCTTATGTTGTTTTTTTTCCTGTATTTATGGTTTGCCTACGATTTCGCCTGTTTCGACGAATAAAAACGACTTAGGGAGGATTCATTCTGTGGACTCTGTGGTCAAGGTTCGTTCTCGGTCCGATCTCATATTCTTGTAAGAGAAATATTCTCATGTGCGCGATTGTACCGGAGCTTGACCAGAATCGATAGTATTAATGTTCTCATTGTTTCTCATATAAAAATATCTTTAGCAGCCCTAGTCTCAAGACATTTAGTAGACAAATGAAAACAACTCATTCCTCTGAGTACGGACGGAACCCCAAACATGCCGCTTTCAATACCACTGCGCCACAAAGATGTCTATTATAAACTCTACCTGGGACTGTTGGCGCAGTGGCACAAGTGTGTGACTACAATTGTTCGGCGTCGATTTTCGCCCTTTAACTCGAAATGTCTCGAAAATTTGGGGGAAAGTGGGAACCATGAAGTTTTATTACTAGGTTCCCTCTACTTACCTAGCGTAAAGTTAAGCTTAAACACTTTTTATATAAATGATAGTGAAATTAAATTTAAATTTAATTATTATAATACGTTAAACGATTGCACATTTCGTCTTTTAAGCTATTTTAAACGTGGATAATGATCATTTTATTATTTTTTTGTTGTTATCTGTTGCATAAGTAGCAGGTATAATATTTCCTTTTTAATATTATTATTATTAATGTGTTTTTTTATTTTTCCTGTTTCTTTATTACCTTTGCTCAAATTACTTTTTGTTAAAATGGACGTCAATTTCTGAGTTAATATACCATTACGATTGAAATATAATTTATAGAATTACTATAGGAGGTAAGTAATCCATATTAAAAACGAACTCAATATCAATCTCAATACGCTCTAGTAGCTTAAATACCGTCTGAAAGTAAAAGCGACAGCTCTGGGTTCGATGCCAACCATGTGGATGAGATTTTTGCTCCCGCCTAGTTAAGAGACAAAGCGCTGCGTTGAGTTTCGCCACTCAACATGCAATGTTTCGGAAGATTAGGCGAAAAGTGGGCAACGGAGGTTCTCTCTGCCTACCTTGATATTTGCGGAATACAATGTGAAACTGAAATAAATAAATAATTAAATAATTATTAATATGTATTCATAGTCAAGCAATTAGCGAAGCCTTGATCCTAAACGTTGAAAACAATATATTGATTATCTTATCATACTTCTTATCGTTAATCGGTTATAACATTCGATTTTACGAAATGTCGATATGTTTATATTGTATATTATCTATGCTAGTTGATTATTAAAAATATTATTAACATTATATTTCTATGTAATTTCTTTTACCTCCATCACTTTCTGAATATTGTTTGTCGTATAATACTCGAGTAAATGATATATTTAATATTTTGTTAATATTTCGAGACAAAAAAGCGGGGCTTTGAGTTTCGCCACTCAACACACAATGCCTCCAGAATTCAGTTTAAAATGGTGAACGGAGTGTCTTAACACTAGGTTCCCTCTACCTACCCTGCTGTGTACGGGATACTCTGTATCCAAACGCTGTTATCAGTTACATAAAATCTACTTATTTCATGTATTCTGATATCTATCATTATAAACATATCCTTTATACGATTTAACTCGTTTTATCCATAACTACTTTTACAATTTAAAAAATAACCTAGAATTTTCTAGGTAATGTTGCACTTTGGGTTGCACACACCAGACAGAGGAAAAGAAATTATTTTTTAATAATGTAAATTAAACCAAGTGAGTGCATCTTGCATCTATAAAATAATAACATTTACAGCTATAGCCAAGATGTAAGAACAACACGTGATGTTTGTGGTTAAGTTTAATTGTGTCCAACCAGGAAGTCCTTTGGGCTGATTTATAGCTGTGAGCTGACGATTTATGTCTTTTCCAATGACCGATCTTAGCTGTTTTGTTTTGTTTTTAATTGAATGTCACGAAGATAGCTAAGAAAAGAGATGAGGATTAATTGTTGGTGTGGTTAAGTTCCGCTCAGAGTGGTCGATTAATATTTAATAATGATTACGTAGAGTTTTAGAAGATACACAGTGAATTTAACGGTAACGAACGTTTGTGAATGCCAATTTATATACCTGAACCGTATATTCGGCGGAGAGTGAAATAACTTAGTTATATCTATTGTATTTCTCCTTTTCACCCCCCATATAAGGGAAGATCCCTTCCAGGGGTATATAAATTTGCAGTTGTCGTGACTGTAGTTTCATTAATAATAAATAACTAATTTATTTTAAGGCCAGTCGTGGCGCATGGGATTGTAAACGCGACAGGTTGTGGGTTCAATCCCACTCGAGGAAAAACATTTACTTATATTTAATACTTGTTTTAACTTGTTTTATCACTAGGATGCAAGGTTACCCTGCTGTCTGCTGCAAACAGCGTGAAAATGACTGCTTTATCTAATCAAGTTACTAAACAGCACTAAACTACAGCGTGAGATTTTGTATTATTTCGTAAGAAATGCTCATTGCGATTGTAATTTGTTATTTTATCTATTACTTATCTAAATATTGTTTAACGACGCAGCGTTTATATATGTATTATTTTATTTTATTATTATTATATGTATTATTTTATTATTATTTCTAGTTTGCGTTTGTAAAATTTGTATTTAATATTTCTACTAAAATAATCAAACGTGGGTATAGATTTAGGACTATATTTACGTAACGTTCTAATATTTCATCTTATAATATCTAAAATTGCACATTATTTTTTTTATATATTTGACGGTTAAGGTATAGGATATTGTAACTCCATGGTGTTGGGAATTAAATCAAATTCAAGCCTATTGGGCTATAGGGATCTTCTAATTAAAGAAACGGACCCACCAAATATTCCAAAATTCCATACATTATTTTATTTGTTCCATATATTATTAAATTCCATACACTATTTTAATCACAGCCTTTATTTAAATTAAACTAAAGCTTTCACATTTATAAATTTTATATTTTCTCACATATTAATAGAGGTAATTAAAATAATTTAACACCAGTTTAATGCAATTTATTTTTTTTAAACAATATTTTACGTCGCAATAAGGCGCGTTAAGCAATTACATGTAAAAATTATACGAATTAAAACGATACTTTTTTGGTAGTCAAAGTATTCAGATCAAGTACGAATGCCGAATATGAATCACCTGTCAAAACTTTCGCGGTAAAAAATGGCGCGCAACAATGACTTATGACAGCTGCGATGTCGAGTCACGATTGCAATTTTTTTTTTATTCTGTTTTACTGTTAATGCAGTTTTTTTTTGTTTTATTTTTTTATTTCAGAGAATAACTGTGTTTTATTTAAAACTAATAGCTGAATTTATCATGAAATTGATAATTTAAAGTGAAATACAGACTTTCTAAACGTAACATGTCGTGTTCTAATCTGTTACACTTTCAATTATTAGTTGATTGTTGTGGTATTACTGTGTTATTATTGTTGAGAAAAAGATTCTTACAAACCATTATTACGAGGGATGGGATATATTCATTAAATTGTTTCAAAAACAAAATAATGTTTGATTGCATTTATGGACTATTTCTTTTATTTTCAGCTTATATAAAAATTGGATGTTTAATCACTCTTAACCGTTGTCCACGTATATATTGTTTGGCCAGTAGTGGCGCGGGTGCACATAATTGCGACTGTAAACGTGACAGGTTGTGGATTTAATTCCCGCTCGTGGAAATTAAATATTTAATATTTTCATTTCTAGTTCTGGTATTAAGGCAAACACGCAATGACTCGAGCAGAGGAAAGTGAGGAACGGAGTGTCCTAACACTAGATTCCCTCTGCCTACACTGATATTTGCGGGATACATTGTGAAGCTGAAGAAGCTGAAAAAGATGACAAAACCTCTGCAAATTATATTTATATATAATATATAATTTACAACGCCTCTGCACGTGGCGATTATTCACACAAAATACAGTCTAGATTTGGTCTGACTCACGGCGCGCCGTAATCGTAAACAATAATGTACATGCGAACTGTTACGATGGAATATTGTTTCTGGTTTATTACGTGCTTTTGCACTCAAAATTCTTGATGTTAGTGTTTATTTTTAGATTTATGTTTAAATTTATTTTTGAGGCCAGTTGTAGCGTTTTCGCTCTCATAACATGGTAAAGAGCGGCGTTGATTTCCGCCACTCAACACGCAATGCCTTCTGAATTTGGTGGAAAGTGGGAAACGGAAGTGTCTTAATGGGAACAGAGTCTCTTAACACTAGGTTTAGGTTCGGAATACAGCATGAACAGCGTACTTTATAATAAACTGCGCTTTATTTTTTACCTCTTATAGTGGGAACTTATATTTAACATTGCCCATTTTCCGTCTGATTTTCCGTCTCTTTGACTATTAGAGCCCTTCGTTTATTTTGTCATAAGATAATAATTTAAATGTAATCATTCATCCGATCATTGATTGAACTCACATCCAATTCGTTTTCAGTCATGCTGTTCCACTAAGCTACAACGGACGATGACGAATTGCTAAATTGTTTGCATTATCATAAAATTTTATATCGATTTTAAGTTTTATGTTTGGCCATTTTGGAGCAACACTTTTGTCAATTTATTTCGAGTGTATAGGCTTAAAAAACAAATGTATTCAAATGGTTTTTTTATTATTATTATAATTATTATTTGAGGCCGTCGTGGCCCAGGGGCACAAGGGTGTGACTGTAACGCGACGGTTGTGGGTTCGATCCCCACTCGAGGAAATGAAATATTTACTTAAATTTATATTTCCATTTCTTCGCTCTGGTGTCAAGGTTAAGCGCGGCGTTGAGTTCTGCCACTCAACACGCAATGCCTCCAGAATTCGGCAGAAAGTGGGGAACGGAGTGTCTTAACACTAGGTTCCCTCTGCCTACCCTGCTGTGTGCGGGATATAGCGTGAAGCTAATTTAATTTTTATTTTTATTATTTTATTATTTGAATACCACAGTGATCCGATTTGGGACTATTAGATTGCACTCAATGTTTATATATTCGATTCCTAATCGGGGGAAAGACGACACCAGAGCGAATAAATGGAAAGATAAATATAATCTAATCTAGTTTCACGCTGTATCCCTAGCGGGATAGACATAGAGAACGGAGCGGCAAACGCTACCGTCCCTGCATACCTCTTTCATACATGCCCTCCGGAGGGTCCTCATGTTTTTTACGTGACCTTCCTCCAGCATCTTCGATACTGTATTTTCGAAGGTCAACCGAGGTTTCACCCTACCTTTCTTGGCGCTCACTTTTCCGATATAATTTTTTTTGCCATTCTTTCATCACTCATTCGTTCGACGTGCGACGACGACGACGACGACGACGACGCGTGACATCCTCACTAGTACCTGCCATTCTGTGTATCTCTTCATTACTGATTCAGCTAATCCGACTCCGCATGTCCTACTAAGTGATCGCATCTCTATTCATTCTTCTTCTGTAATACCTACTAAGTGATCGCATTTCTATTCATTCTTCTTCTGTAATACCCAAGTTTCGCTGCAGTATACCATCGTCGGTACCAACACTACATTGTGTACGCGCAAACGTGCAGCTGTGCTGACATTCCGCCGTTTCATCAATGTAGCTAAAGCTCCGTTAACCTTGTTACCAGCAGCAATACGCCTTTCCACATCCATCTCGTATCTTCCATCTCTACTGAACATACTTCTCAAATATACCACTTCATTCACTTGTTCTAATATTTTATCATTCACACTGATATTGCATTCCGTTCTTCCTTGATTTCTTTCAAATACCAGAACCTTTGTAAATAGAAATATAACATTCAATAAATGAAAAATATGTAAAGTTATATAATATATAAGTTTTGTATACTTTGTTTTATTTTTTAACAAGAAGTGTTTTTTATATTATTGCCTTGAATAAAATAAAAACAAATTAAATTTGAATTCAGGAAGATAGAACAATAATCATATTTTATAATACATTATAAAATATTTGTAATTTATTTAAATTTATATATGCAGTAAGTAACCATTATTGGATACATGCATACAGTGTAGGCGTACCTACACTTGATGACACTTCCGCTGTTAATATAATGTACCTTATAAGTACCGATTCATACTTCCTTTATGTGTAGCTTAGCTATGAGCACATGTTTTGTTTATGTTGTATATACATTTTGTAGTTTCATGTTCTATCCCGGGGACCTAGTGTTAGGACACTCCGTTCCCATTACGATAATTTGGTATCCCGCTGTGCGCCGAATTCTGAAGGCAATGCATGTTGAGTGGCGAAACTCTACGCCGCGCTTTGCCTCGTTAATATGTTAGTTATCAATATAATTAAGAATTTCCTTAGGAATAGAGTATGCCATTCCGAGGGCATTGATTTTTGTATCTTGTAATTACTCTGCGAACTGAATGAGTGCTTATTCACTCGCCTCGCCTCGCCTCTCCGCCCGACTGTTTATTAATAATATATACTTTAATAATATATTTATAATATATTTTAAATTTCCTATCTCCAGAATTAAGTGTATTTTTAATAATTTTTCAAAAAATCTGTTGACTACTCCACTCCCTACTCTGTTGACCTGTTTTTGAAGGGTCGTAAATTTCTTTTGCATGAGAACTCTTCTGTTTCCGACTTATTTTAAAGCAGAACTGTTTCAACCTCAAATACTAGATGTATTTGTGTAATTTACTGTTAGTATAAATATTTTTTTATTTATATCATTAGGAGGATAGAAGTGAATAATAACTATTATAATATTTAATGCCGTCGTGGCTCAGTGAAATATTTGTTTTTATTGGTTGGTTCGTGCTTTGATTATGGCGTTCCGAGCGTGCCAGTAGAGCACATATCACTTCACCAATGTCACGTTGTGTGGAGAAAACACGAAGGAGGTTGTACGGTAAAAAGAGAAAATGTTACACAATAGGAGAATGCATATTTTCATTGTTTTCCTGACTAAAAAAGGATGATTGTCATAAAATATTAAAAATATCCATTTTTTTTTTATCCTCCCTCCTTAAGTGTTCTAGTAATAACTCATCAGCTAAGTATTTACAGTATTAGTATAATCTTCCATAGCTGTAATAACATACCATAAATTATAATAAATGTGATGTATGAAAGATAAACAATAATATTAAAACATGGCGGAAGCTGTCTTGTCTAGCTGACTAGGTAGGGAAGCCATGTGTTTTTATAAAAAGTTGTTTACTTTATATTAAAAGATGCTTCTGTTTCTTATTTTTCTTAATTCCTGTAAGAATTAATTTTAATGTCATAATTATTTGATAAATATAGCAGACCTTTATGTAAAAGGTTAATGTAAATTGTATGTTCTAAGTTGAGTTTGGCAACATTTGGTTAGGTTTTTTTATTTATGTAACAATTCGTTGAAACATTTGGATCTTAACACATAATTTGAAAAAAATAAATAAAAATACACTGTGAGTTTCGAGACATGTTCTTAATACTTATTTAGAAAAGGTATAAAGGTTTGAACGTAGCGGTACTCGAACCTGCGCCTTTTGGAAACCGACCAGGCTCTCTGACCACTAAGCCATACGTTCGCTACGTCGAAATTTTAAACACTTGTTACAACTTATTTATGTTGTTAGCATCTCTGTAGGGAGATTTTTACAAATTTCCGTTACCCAAAGATAATTACTAAGAATTATCGTCTGGCAAGAGAGAATGCTATTTATTAAATATTTTTTAACATTTTTAAAGTGTAGAATAACACTTTAAAAATGTTAAAAAACATGTTCTTGAGGTTTTTCATTTGGTTTAACGATGACTTAACTAAAGTTTAATATGTCAAATTATGTGGTATTTACAAACTTTGTGTCTCCTGTAATATTTCAAAAACTGCAAATGCGTCATTGTTGCCCCAAATGAACGATATATGTATAACTGATATAAAGTGCAATAATTCACTATGTAATTTAATACACATTCTCTAAAATATATAAAAGGAAGTGACTTATTAACCGGTTTTCTATGCATATGCTAAAACCACAACAGATGCCTAAATATAAATTTAAAAAAAAGTAAGCATATGCCTAAAGGGACATTTTTTTTTTAATAAAGTAATTCACATAATTGGTAACCCTACCCGCCGTATAGTGCGCGGGAGTCGGGGGCAACGATCTCTGACTAAGCGTTATTGTTTTAAATTTTAATTTTCGAATCGAATATTATTTTTTAAGTTTAAATGTTTAAGTTTTTTTTTCTATTTTTTGATTTTGATATATTGGTATTGGTAGAAATTTATTTTATTATTTTTTTTTGTGCGCATGTTTTTTTGTTATTCCAAAAATATTTATATTTGTGTGATGTTTATGCTATAATTATATTTTTAACAAAAAAAATACAAATGTTAATGCGTAGTACTAGTACTTATTCCTTTTTTATTATAAAACTGGAACCTAATACGAGAGATGTGTAAAAGAAAAAAGTATCTGATGTTCAATTAACACCAATTACGCCAGTTAACATCTCGCCGTTGTGGCGTAGTGGCACAACTTCTGACTGTAAACGCCATAATTGTCGGTTCGGTTCCCACTTTGGGCGAAAATTATTTTTATTTTCTCAATTCTGAAATGTATCAAAAATTAGACGAAAACTGGGGAATACAAAAGTGTTAAAACAGTAAATTCACCCTGTTATGTACGGGAATACAACGTGAAGCAAATAATATTATACAGAGCAGAGTATGTAGAGAGAATCTAGTGTTTAGACACTCCGTTCTTTACGACATTCAGTAGTGTAAACTTGGTGCTTATGCCTACAGCAGGTGGAGAGTAACGATAAATGAGAAAGCTCATACAAGTAAACATAAAAAACAAGACTTCCGTACCTTTATTTCCGCAATGACGTTTCAACGCTGCAGCTGTTTATAATGACAGATGTATAGGTATTTTTTATATATACAAATGTTAGATTAATTTTATATAAATACCATTATTATTTAAAAAAAACAATTTATTAACTTTTCTTACATATTTCACTTTTATTTTGATTAAGTGAGATTAATATTTGCAAACTCTAACTGAAAACAGCCTTCTTACTTCTTAGTGGTTTATGCGGATGATTGTCTTAGTTAATTTTGTCTGTCCAATTGTCTTACAGATATATTTTAAAAAAAACCGTTGTCGAATAAAGAATTTTCTCTTTTTTGCAAGAGAAGTTGGTTAAAAATGAAAGATTATGTTGAAACTTAATGAGTAAAAATTTTGTCATAGGTAACTGAATGATTTTTCATTATGTTTATAATATTTTAGTGTGTTTATAATATTAAAGTGTTATTCCACACTTAGGAAAGAAAAATACTTATTTAGAAAACGTAGAAAAATTTAAACGTAGCGGGACTCGAACCCGCGGCTCCTGGAAACCGACCAGGCGCTCTGACCACTAAGCCATACGTTCAAATTTTTATATGTTTTTAAATAACATACTTATTTTAAAAACGTATAAAAATTTGTAATACTTGTCCTACTATAAGAAAAACTTTTTAATTTAATTATTATATGATTTGCGTAAACTAAAAACACAAATAACTTATTAGGTATATATTTTATGTGAATAAATATTTATAATTTATATAACTCTATAATAATATATTAAAATATATTTATATTATATAAGTGAAATATCTACTTTATATTACGGTTATAACGTATTAATTTATTATATTAATAAAGATTATAATATTACTTTTATCGATTGAAGAAAGTAGTATTATTTATTTATTGTTTATATAAATTGTATATTTTTTTTATTATGAGATTATTGACCCCAATTTGTTTTTTCCATGTCTTCATTTAGATTCTTTTGTTTTTTTAAATATTAGATTATTCGTTGAGTGGGGACCGATAGGCCACCGAAATTATAATAGACAACTATCGCGCTTATACATGTCCAAACTGTGTTAGAATTGTATAAATAAATTACTGTTATTTTTAGCCCTTTATACTAGTATAAACCTACATCTAGATTTAGGATAGATGGAAAGAACCTAGAATTCTCAGCCATTTCTCTGGCATTCGAGACATTTAGTGTTGAGTAGCGGATTTCAACGCCGCGCTTTATTTTACCAAAGCAAAATCATTGAACATTAATCTGTTTTACATAAGTAGATATATAGATATAATTACTAAAATAATATTTTAGTTATAAAAGTAAGGAAATTATTGCTAATAGGTATGCTGTGGATTTTGAAAAAATATATTCATATTGCTATCAACTACGTCATAGATATATTCGGCAAGATAAGCTTTGATGATTGAATCTATCGGAGCTTTAGATAACGATACCAAATGTCATTTGCACATTAATAAATTAATTTAGTGTGAATAACATTTATTGTAGGTTTAAATACTGACTTGAAAAGCTGTGAAACTTTTAGTTTAAAATGACTAATTATTAGATTTCCAACTTAAGCCTTTTGAAGCCTGGTGAACAAAGCGCGACGTTGTGTTTCGACCCTCAAAACGTATATAAAAACGTTATGTACTGAAATTTAGGCGGTTCGTTGGGAACGGAGTGTCTTAACACTATGTTTCCTCTTCCTACTGAAGGTTAAAAAGTATACTAATTTAGTTTTATTAAAAATTGTGAAAATAAGACAAATAAGGTGGCTTCATGATGTCTAAATCTTTAGTCTGTAAATTACAAAAATGTAATATATATAAATGTAAAATTCAAAATTTGATTATAATCTATACTAAGAAATACACCTGGGAACGAAATGTATGAGTTTTGTAGAGTACTGAATATTTATGTCTTCATATGACACGTGCTTACGTGAAATCATCTTTATCAGTAAAGAAATAGAATACAAATAATATTGAAGGCAAGGCCATTGTAAATTCAGCCACGGTACGCATGTAAATTTGTGACGTGACCACGATTGTGTTAAAGTTATGTTGTAAGTTGTATGGCGCCATTCAAAACGGCCGCCATATTGTCTAAATGTCTAAATACTTAATAATCTGTGTCCAATTTTGACAAGTTATTATATTTTTGACTAGTTGGAAATATGTAAATAATAAAACCCAATTTTATTTATATAAACTAGTGGCCCCCGTACGGCTACGCCCGCTTGAAATATACGAATGTTTATGTGTATTTAAGAAAAAACCGCCCAAGTGCGAGTTGGAATCGCCCCTTAAGGGTTCTGTACCAATTTTAGGATTATGATTGGGAAATAACTTCACGCTTCACTCGCACTTTTTCTTTGATCTTGTGTACTTAGTGGCGAAAAGAAAATATTATATTTCATCATTTAACTTAGCTTAGTTTTGTAAATTTACTTATTTTTTATTTTACAAGCTGTTTCATGGAACGCAGCAACTACACCCTAAGGAAAAGAATATTTTTTTAATATAAAAGCATATAGTGCCCCACGATGGTATCATGTTTTTCAATATCATGTGTAAAAAGGCACTCCCTTAGACTTTAAGCTCGTTAAGCACGTACATGATGTTTCTATATCTGTGGTGCTTAGTCAAATGTTTGTTTATTATTTAATGGCTTGAGAGATTTTCCATATGGGCAATTATGGTGGTTTATGTTAGAGAATTTACATAAACTTTATTGAGAAAATAACGATATTTTTTAGCTTTTGTAAACTATTATCGGTGAGTTCTTCTTTTGAGGCCAGTCGGTGCGCAGAGACACAAAATGTGTATAGTGATTGTAAACGCGTCTGGTTGTGGGTTCAATTTCCAATCGACGAAAATGAAATATTTAATATTGCTGTTCCCTTCGCCTCTGTTGATTTCTGCCATTAACACGCAACGCCTCCAGAATTCGGCGGAAAATGAAGAGCGGAGTGTCTACATGCTAGGTTTCCTTGGCCTAACTTGTTGTCAACAGGATCCAACGTAACGCTAAAAAGAAGTTCTTCTTTTGTGGAATTTCGAGCGTACCAGTTAAACATTCATTTCGAGAAAGTTACATTTTATGGAAAACGCGAAGGAAATTGACCACCAGACTTTTCTAGTGATCAATTTCCTTACATTACATTACATTATAACTGTACACGATGAAAGAATACATGTAAAGACAAGACATCTAGTTGAAATACAGCCAGCTTCCTTTGCCTATAACAAAATAAACAAAAAAAAATATTAATAAACTTTTATTTTGCTTCGAATTGGCAAAGGGAAGCGAAAAATGGAATCTCTTGACACTAGGTTCTTTATGTATGACAGGTCACGCGTGTTATACCGTAGGGCTAACAAAACTAAAACTATTTCAGATTAATTTTCTTTATAAAACTATGTTATCATTTATATTTCTAGAAACTAATGTAATTTTAATATTTATAAATGTCAGTTTTATTTTATTTTATAGAAAACTTTTAAATGTTTTATACATTTTTTATGAAATAGTTGAAAGTTACTATGTTATTATAAAAGAAATATATGTTTAAACGGTATTCACTAATGTTTTTTTGTAATGGAGTGATGTTGATGAAAACCAGTAACGTATTAAAGTTTTTACAGTTTAATCTTGTATGTACTTTTTTTACTTTATAGTTAGTTTATAAGAGAAGTAGAGGCCAGTCGTGGCGCAGCGGCACGAAGTGTGACTGTTCCCTCTGCCTACTCTGCTGTGTGCAGGATACAGCGTGAAGCTAATTTATTTTACTAATACCAATAGAGATAGAAAGGGATAAATATTTATCAAGAATAAATAATTTAAGAGCGATATTTATACAGTGCTTTGTATTTTTGCCAAAATTTAAAGGATATCTTTTGAATTATCCTTTCACATTAGGCCTATGTCTATATAACTTATATAAATCAATTTTCCTTAAAAGACTCGCTTTGTGAAATTTTATCGGATTTACTTTATAAAAACTATTAGTTTTGCAATTTCAATTTTGATCATCCGTTATTGGTTTACTATTTGTTATAGAAATTGTCATTTAATCTTTAATTTTGATGATATATTTATATCATTGTCGCAAATGTAAAAATATAAATCTCTATAAAAAGCCGACGTTAAATGTGGTACTGATGCCAAAATAATAAACAATTTGGATACGCGCCAGCTATATGTGTAATTATATGAAATGTATTTGTTTTTATCTCACTCGTTTTAGGTAGGCACTAGACAGGAGAGCGTCTATTATTAATAATAACTTAGGAATAAATCACTAGAGGTCGTCGTGGTGCAGGGACATAATCGTCCGACTGTTAACAAGACGTTGTGTGTTTGATTTCCACTCGGGGGAATGAAATATTTCAGCGCCGCATTGAATTTCGTCAAAGCCGCGCCACAAGACACATATCGTCTTAATAAGAACGAAATGTCTTAACACTAGGTTCCCAGGTTCCCTCTGCTTAACCTGCTATGTGCTGGATACAACGTGAAGCTAAAAAAGAATAGTTATTGCAAAAGACAACGCAGCTCAGTGGCTAAATATGAATATTATGAATAAAAATACTACTTGAATTTAAATCATTGTGCAAGGTTTATTTATATTATGGTACATCTATGTTGGTTTTCCTCGATCTGTCAAGGACGCGTGAAGAGGCGACCCCATTTCAAATGTTGAAAACGTGAAATATCGTGATCACGCACCTACTAACTAAATTAGACTGTAGTTTTAGTTTAGAACGTCTTCGATTTCTAAAAGAATTGTATAGAATTTACTTATAATATTAATAGTATTTATACGTATAATACTCGTATTAATGGGTAATAAATTTGTAATATTTTTGAGCTATACAAGTTGTGATAAAGTTCTGTATTCCTCCTCCATATTATAGAGGCAAATAAATTTCTTCATGGTAACGATGCACTGCTCAACGCCTGAATAATTCGGCTGAAAGTGGGGAAGTGTCTTAATTTTAGGGGTCGCAATCCGGGATTCAAAAATCCCGGGATATCGGACCAAATATAGGTCTTAAAAATCCCGGTTTTAATTTTATAAAAAACCGGGATATTCGATATTTTCGGATTTTAGAAAGTTAAAAGTTAGTTATTCGAATTAAAACATGCTTGCTATTAAATTTAAGGCTTCTTTAAGATATACAATGGTCCATAACATACATCGGCAAAAGTAAGCAATGAGTTTTCCTCAAAATTCGGAATTTTACGACATTAACCGAGTTTAGCGGCCCGACCAACGAACGCGCGAATACCGTATTTTCTCGTTGCGCGTCGTTGTTGTGCGTTTTTGTTGCACGTCGGTGTTGCACGCTATTCTTGCCCGTCGATGTTCCAGGTGTCATTATTGTTTTTCGTTAATATTGATTAATATGATATACATGTTAAATAACTAACTTCACGTTTTAGCCCTAGCCAGAGAGAACGGAGCGCCAAACGCTACGGTCTCTACATATCTATTTCGCCTCGTCGACTGTCACGAACCTCTTTATACATGCCCTCCGGGGGGTCCTCACGATTTTTATGTGACCTTCCTCCAGTATCTTTGTTACTGTGTTTTCGAAGGTCAACCGAGGTCTCCTCCTACCTCTCTTACAGCTCACTTTTCCATCATAAATCTTGCTATTCTTTCATCACTCATTCGTTCGACGTGCCCAAACCAGCTGAGCACGTTCGTCTTTATTCTCACCGTGACATCCTCGCCAGTACCTGCCATTCTGTGTACCTTTTCATTGCGGACTCGATCAGCTAAGCTGACTCCGCATATCCTACGAAGAGATTGCCTCTCCACGACATTCATCTTTCTTTTATTCTTCTTCTGTAATACTCACGTTTCGCTGCCGTATAACAGAATCGGTACCAAAACTGCATGGTGTACGGCCAAACGCGCAGTTGTGCTGAAGTTTCGCCGTCTCATCAATGCAACTAAGACTTCGTTAACCTTGTTACCGGCAGCAATACGCCTTTCCACATCCATCTCGCATCTTCCATCTCTACTGAACATACTTCCCAAGTATACACTTGTTCTAATATTTTACCATTTACACTGATCTTGCATTCCGTTCTCCTTTTTTTTCAAAAATCAGAACCTTTCTCTTATTCACATTGAGGCTTAGACCATTATATTCACACCCTTCTTTCAAAGTGGTGACTAATGCAATGCAATGCTGCAACTCGCATTCTGCTAATGCAATAAGCACTGCATCATCTGCGAAAAGCAGGCAATTCACATTCAGGTCACCTACTTTCAGTCCCATATCACTTTGTTTCACTCCTTGGAGACAGCTATCCAAATACAAATTGAACAACCAAGCTGACATGGCGCAACCATGTTTAACACCCGATCGGATATCAAACCAGGGCGACATGCCAGCTCCTACTCGCACGCAGGCTGAGTGATCTCTGTAAAGAAACTTTACAGCCTGCAACAAGGGTCCGCTCACATTGTACCGGGGTAGTATCTTCCATAATTTCCCCCTTACAACTCTGTCAAACGCCTTTTCCAAGTCCACAAAAGCACAGAAAACTTTTTGGTTGACGGCCAAAAATTTTTCCATGAACATGCAGAGGGAAAAGATCTGATCCATACACCCTCTTCCAGGTCTAAAGCCTCCTTGGGCCTCCCACAACAGCCTTTCAGATCTCTCTTGCATTCCTCTCGCTTAAACTTTAGCATAAACTTTACTACCTAAGCTAAACAAACTGATAGCCTTATGGCTTGCAGTCTATCTGTGAACCTTTGCCTTTATACAAAGGCACGATGATCGCACCTCGCCGATCATCTGGGACCTCCCCTGATTTCCAGCATAAATTGCACAAAAACCAGAACAAGTCCAAGACGCATGGCCAACCATATTTGAACATCTCGGCAGTAACTCCATCTGCTCCCGCTGGCTTACCACATTTCAGACTTTGTATTGCACTCTCAACTTCTTTTACACTGATTTCACCATCATCTATATCAAGACCCAGCGATTCGCTGTTACTTGAGACTGAGGCGTCATCACATTCATACATCTCCTTGTAAAATTCCGCCCATATTATTACTAAAGTGATTTATTATTAAACTGTTTATTATAATTAAAAATTGTTTTATTTAGTAAATATAATTCAATTTACTATTTCCCTAAAAATACCCTCTTAACTTAACTCTAAAAATAAGAAGAGGCTTGAAAAAATACTAATTTTGGTACAATAAACTAAAATATCGAAAATATCGAAAAAACCGGGATCCCGGGATTTTTCTGAAGTCGATATCGAAAATCCCGGTTTTGCTTGAATGGTCCGATATTGCGACCCCTACTTAATTTAAACGGAGTGTCTTAACACTAGGTTCCATAGTTTCCTCTGCCTACCTATGTAGGATAAAGTATAAAAAAAGAAAGAATATTATAAGTAATTTCGCGTTAGATTCTTATGGTTTTATCGATGTCGAAGTATATATATAACTACTTCGTCACTGAGTGACAGACAGACACCGAACATATATGTACTATATACTATTCTTAGAAAGTTGAAATTTAGAATGTACCTATATATATAGTACTAAGGGCAAAATTCGTACGAAAACGGACAAATATTTGAATTTCAATTTTACATTTTAAAGTCAGATTTGTGCAGACAAAGGGGACGACTAATACCAATAAAGCAATTTTTGATCAAACTGCTATTCAAATTCAAATTTATTTATTTCAAACATTTACCAAAGTTATACAAGAAACAATAAGTACGGTAATAACCGCATTAGTGCAACACTGTGTCGCGGCTATTACACACATACCTATAAAAGGACATTACGACTTCTTTGATATCTTTTTACAACATAAAAATATAAATTGTAAAACATACTTATAAATAATACTTTTACTTTCTATCCTTTTAAAAAATGTATAATAAACGAAACTGTTGTTTAGCTATAAATTTATTTAATTAACCCGTATAGGTGGAAAGGAGCGGCCATTATATGCCGTCATATATTAACTCTATTTAAAATTAAATCCTACTATTTAGGCAATAAAGTCTATTTTCAAATAAACAATTATAAATAGGAGTGTTTGGCAATTCTAAAATGGAATTCGCTATTTGACATTTTAAATTAAATTGGGAAACTCACAGATGATAAAGTTTCTATTATCTCTGTTTGTTTTTTTTTTCTATAAAATAAAATCAGTTTCAAACTGTATCCCGCACAATATAATTTTGACAGACACGTACTAAATTTGAAATATAATTTGTCTTTAAAATATGTCTTTAAAAATGTTTATTTTGAATCACAATAATTAAATTGTTTTGCCAGCCTTGTTAATAAAGTTTGACTTTGAGTTCCGCCACCGGACACGCAAATTAAAATATGGGTGAGAGGAAAAAAAAAGCAACAAGTAAATGATTTATATATCGTAAATCTACTTCACACAGTATTGAAGATAAAAAAAATGGTTCACGTGTCATAATACCTTTCTCCTAAAAAGATAAGATTAATCCAACTACATAGATATACCTAGAAACAGTTTTGATCCGTTCAGAGTTACCGGAAGAGTTAGTTCTGTGACGACAAGACTTTCCAGATTATATACTTTTTTCTTTTATTTATTTATGAAAGAAAGTACAGAAATCATATAACGACAGAAAGAATGTGTACAAAGGATAACTTATCTCTAATAGAGATCTCTACCAGAAACCATTGGATGCAGATGTTAAAAGAAATGATTCGGGTGCGGTATTTAGATATTACGATAATAATAATAAACCTACATACAAATAAACTTAATATTAGTCAATATAACTATATTTACATAAATATATAAACATTATATAAACATAAATATATACAATAACCATGTTATAATTATAATAATATTAAAGAATATATACAAGTGTTTTAAAGTTCTAGCGCAGCGGCACAAGTGTGCAACTGTAAACGTGACGATTGATGGTTGGATTCTTACTTCAAGAATGAAACATTTAATATTTTAATTTCTTCGCTCTGGTAATAGAGAAAAGCGCGGCGTTGAGGTCCGCTGTTCAACACGCAATGCCTTAAGAATTTGGCGGAAAGTGGGCAACAGATCATCTTACGAGAGTGTAAAGACATTCCATTCTCTGCTGTCTGCCCAAGTTGGACTCTTTAGTTGCTGTTTACCTTTATAAATAAAAAAAACAATTAAACACGTTACAGTCCAATATATGTATGTATATACATACAAAACAACAAAATTATTTGTTTTTCCTAATTTAAAGCAAATACAAAAGAAATGGGTACATATCAGTAATGTTATCACAAGACTAAATATATTTTAGTTTATAATCACAATAAACAACAAATCGTGTCCATTTAACGTGTAAGTTACTGCGTGGAGCTAGACTATACGGCTATAGCCATACAACGAGGTGCGGACGCACGCCTCGACGCGTACGCCGCAAGTGTATCCTGTTTTACTGGCCCAAGTTGTAAAGTTACAGCGATGGTATCGTAAATATAATAAAAAGGAGCTATCGTAATGATTGCAGCGGTTGTGGGTTTGATTATCGTTCGAGCTAAAGAATTGTTTTAATTTATTCGCTTCGGTAACGAAATAAAGTGCGGCGTTAATCCGCTACTCAACTAGGAATGTCTTGAAACTTAGAAGGTGCTTGTGGACGGAATGTCTTTAAACTTTTTACGCATAGCAGGACAGGCACAAGAAAATTAGTGTTAAGATATTCCGTTACCCACTTTCCGTCTTATTTTCGAGACTTAGCGTGTAGAATAACGAAACTCGATGTCGCGCTATATATACATAATAAATTAACCTCAATATAAACTGTGTTATTTCAGTTCATTGTAAACTATGTCTTCATTTACCTGCGATAGATTAAAGATATATTTAAAAGTCTCAAATGTAAAACAGATCATTAAAAAAGTTTGTAAACATACATAAACTTTTAAACTAAGGTAGAGGGAGCGGATGCACGGTCTGACGATCACGACAATAGGTCCTTCTGTATGGTGTAAGCTATAGCATTGAGCGGGGAAATTATTTATTACAAATAAGCTAAGCCGCTCTCCTGGTTACGAACATGAGAGCCGTCAAAGAGAAAAATTATTAGAATATTTGAAAACTAGAATTTTTTGACTAAATGAACAAAATGTTAATAATGCGTAATGTTGACAAATGTCATAAACACCAAAAAAACACATCGCCCATTTGATTTAGTATAGACATATTTAAAGTGTTGGAAATATTGATAGAGACGAAACCAAGTCTTTTCGAATTCATTCACATATATATATTTTTTCTTCTCCGCTATTTCATTCATTATTTAATTTCTGCCTATTTTAGAAATATTACGCTTTAGCTTGGTAAACCCAAAGCCTCACCTTTAGTAACGAAACCATGAAACCGAAAATTATTTTAAAATTCTCCATAGTAGGAGACGACCCTAATCCAAACGCATCGCACCAGTCAGGTGAGTGCAAGTGTATACGCCTGACTGACTAACCCAATGTAACGTAACTATACTGCGTGATGAGGCCGTTGCCGCAGCGAAGCAGCATCTGGCTGTCAACGCGACGGTTGAGGATTAGATTTCTACTCCAAGGAGTGATTTTATTTCCTCGCCGTGTTAACAAGACAAACTACGGCGTTGTGTTACGACACTCAATACGCAATGTCTCTAAATTAAATAAGAAGTGGGATACGTCTGTCATGATATATGCGGGATACAGTGTGAAACTGAATAAAAACAACTATGTGACCATGGCGTCGAAAAATTTAAATAACAATTCGTTTTGAAACTTGTACCATTATTAAACCCTATAGGGTCTACGCACCTGTTGGTGACTCACTTCCTCTCATCCACACACAGCCTTTTGTTTCTATCCCCTTTGTTCATAATGCTGCTTGACAAATTGGTATTACATATCATGAAATAAGGGTGTAGTCCAATTAGATTTTTGGAGTGTGCAGGTGATTAAGATGATTGAATTCATAGAATTATTATACGTTTATTTAAGTACTAAGATATATATTTTTTAATTTATTATAGTATTTTATACTGTCTACTATGAGAATAAGAATTCTAGCCTTAGCTAGGCTATAAAAAATACTCTACTATGATTGGAATATGTCTACATAGTAGGAAAGGCAGATGGAACCTAATGAGACAGTGTGCACCTTTCCAGACATTGAATCAATCAACCTCGCGCTTTGTCTTCTTACCAGAGCGAGGAAATAATCATCCATTTCCGCCAGTAATATAGATAGATAATTAATCGAACCTATAACCATCGTGTGTACAGTCGTGCGTTGCATCAGGACTTTTTCACAAAAGTATTAAAAACAAATAAAGCCAGTTTATAATAAATACAAAATTATAAGACAAAAGTGTTTCGCAACACGGTTCACTGTTAGAGCGAGTGGGCAGACTTATTTTTATGGACCGAATTATTTAAATAAGTAGTTCAGTAGGTTTTTTTTCTAGTTTATGCTAATGCTGCCATAGTATTTTTATTTTATGTTCTTTTTTTAAGTAAGAGAATAATGTATATTATTAAAAAAAAAATTGAATATTATCTTTTTAGATAATGTTTTTCTTCGGAGTGTCTTAACACTGGGTTCACTCGGCATACCCTGCTATGTGCGGGATACAGCGTGAAACTGATTTATTTTTCTTCCTTATTTCACGCACAATATTATGATTTCGTCAATAGGGAAAAATTTTAATGATCCGATGGTAATTAAGTTTTTTTTTTTTTTTTATGCTTGAATTGTTTTGCGCCACAGACTTTTGTTGTCCGTGCCTTTTTTGTTCTTAATTGATTTATAAAATGTTAGTTTTTCTTTTTAAAATGTGAAGTGGACTTTAATATCTTGAATGGTCTGCTTTTGTCAAATCCGAGTTCCTTTTGTCAAATCCGAGTTTTTGGCCGTTGATTATGTTGATTGCGGCACAGTTAGTTGTTTCCGTAATATATCTATTGCCTCCTCATCTCTATAGGAAATAGCCATTTTAATGTTATGTTCCACTATATCAGTCACGGAACCTTCATTTGCCCGGCGAATGAACCTGCCGATAGCGTCTTCTTCGGCGTCAGTGTAGTAGATGCATCCTTTTGTATGCCTTGTTAAGGCGACGATTGCATGTGATATGCTGTCGTGTAGGGCGTTTTTAATGGCCTTAGTTTGGATGATTACTACAAACTCGTATGTAAGTCCCTGAGATTCGTTGATGGTCAGGGTGCGTGAGTTTCCCCCCTTTCCGTATCCTTTCCTGGTTAGGTCCGCTTTTTCTGCTTGTGTATGGACCAGGTACAGAGTATTGGGGGAATCTATAGGGATGGAAGCACCCGTATATCGCGATTTTCTCAAGGAGCGAGTTATCTGTCGGGCTGAGTAGATTCCGTTATAAACTTCGTTGAGCGCGTATGTCACATCCATTGGACATCTATATGATCTCGCTAGCTCTTGACTGATGGTCGTCACGAGGTTTGGGCCGATATAGTGCATTTGGAAGAGGTTTAATCTGTCGATAAAGGGTAGTTGATTTATGTCCCCGATAAGTATAAGTGTCTTGGCCTTTGATAATATGGCCGCCATTATGGTAATTAAGTTTAAAAAAATAAACTTTTTTGTAAATTCTTACTTGGAATATGATTATTTGAATTTAACGTGTCGTGTTAATAAATGAACAATTACAATTTTAAGCAAAAATAATTGTTAAAGCACCATTTTATTATTTCGGAAAAGAGGATAGGGTCGCGTTTCTCTGTTCTCTAGATTAATATTTTTTTAAATATTTAATGTACTATGACTTAAATTTTTCACTTATTTCAAGAGGTATCGTAGATATTAAATAATATTTTTCAATGATTATATCTTCATTTTGCTAGAACTAGTCTATAAGATATTTACAAGTAACTCTGATTATGCAGGTTATTTTATTAAATAAGACCGGAAACTAAAGCAATTAAAACAATTTGGTAAGTTGTTAAACGTTTTGTAAACGGAAATTATACATTTCTCTTATTAAAAATACCGTAACAGTGTCTTAAGAAACGACCACGTTATTTAAATTAGTAATAAAAAACTTGTCAAGTGTGAGTCGGAGTCGAGCACTGATAGTTCCGTACCTATTTAATTATTGTTGGTTATCGTGAAATACTGTTTTGATAAAATCAAAACAATTTGGCAAAAATAGAGCGCAAACGACTGTATCATTTGATTACATTGACTTAGAAATTAGATTTTTTTTTTGGATTTCAAGGTACCGTAGCCTCATGTCATATGGAAAAAAAGGGTCTTGACAGGCGGACAATATAATGACCCCACGGTTAAGGTTTTTCTGTTGAGATACTGAACCATAAACAATGTTTTTTTTTATATTCAACAATGTTCCTTAAGTAAAAAAAATATATTATGGGTACAAAAATTGTATGTCGTAATTTCAACGTTAAAATTTATTATAAACAAGCGCAGTTGGACTTTCTATGTGACTCTGCAGTCTATGTAATGTTTTCGATTTCTTTTTGAGGAAGTGTTTAATTTTAAAAATACTTTCCACGGAGTTGCGCGGCGTTGATGTCTGTCATTGCGTGTTTGTTATACGCAATATCTCTTAAATGGACGAAAAGTAGAGCAACAAAGTGCTTTGCAACTATAGACTTAAAAATTTATAAAATATTAGTTTTTTATTTCGGGTTTCTGTTAGAGTTCTCTTTGGATAATTATGCCTCAATATCAATATCTTTAACTGTCCTTTAATTTATAGACAATGAAGCAAATTATCAAGTGAGTCAACCATAATCATATTTTAATTTTAATAAACACATATAATTGAGTTGTTTGCTATATAAGTGCGTGCATACATACATACGTTCATATGTATAGGTATTACATGTAGATGCGATCATAAGATATGTCATCATTATTTTTTACTATTACTCATCTTTATGTCATCTATTAGTTATATCACACTTACCTACACTAATGTAGGGTTTTTTTTATTATCGTCATATTTTTTTAGATTTACTCTGTATCCTGCACATAACAGGATAGGCAGAGGGAACCTGAGAACCTAATCTTTAATACTTTATTCCCTTTTCGCATAATTCTGGAGGCATTGCGTGTTGAGTGGGCTTGTTATTAGAGCAAGGAAATGAAAATATTAAATTCATTTATTCTAGAGAGAGAATCGGACCCACAACTCTAACATTTGATTAAATAAATTTTTATTCTTAAAAAATATTTTAATTAATTAATTAAATAAATCTGCGCCAAAAGTTTAAACATCTGTATGTCTGTTATACCTACCTCTATGCCTACATATAGGAAATTAATTTTTCATACGATGTATCACTCACAATCATTAGCATACCCACAAAAGACCTGAGGCCTTGTAAAGGCTGTGCAGTGTTCATTTTTGGTCAAAGGCCGCTTCAAGTTCAACTTACGTGTGCATGAGTAATAATTGAGTCACGATGGTGTATTTTAAGATCATATTATTATGATAAAGAATTTGCAGGTGATCTGTTGGTAATTATATATATTATATTTTCCACGTGAGCCCATCGTAGACCAGTGGCAATGCGTCTGACTAAAAACGCGATGCTTGTGGGGTCAATCCCATTCTGGGTAATGATTTTTTTCCTGGTTTTGGTAACAAGACATAGCTGAGCGTCAATGCCGTGCTGTGTCATAGAAAAATCTTAATTTTATTGTAAATATATAAGGATTTCTTTTTTTATAACATTTCTTCGGCTGGGAATGAATCCATAAGATTCGTTTTCGTTCGTTTTTTAATTATAGTTTTCCACAGATACTGACATGTTTAACTGTAATAAAATAAAGTTTTATAAAAATACAACAATTAGAAGTACATATTCAGACTCTTAGATTTTATTACATAGTTACAGCTTCGAAGCGATGTATAAAAATGTTTTAAAAACGAATTAAATGTATGCCACGGTGTCAATATGGCAAAAATACATTATAAACTACATAAAATCTATTCTATTCTACAGTATAGTTTATACAGTTATAAGGAATGCGATTGTCAAGCGGAAGGTCGGTGAAAGTATAAGGTGACTATATCGGCGGTCGGCGACGTTCTTTGTAGCGCCAGTTAACCTATTTAGGCTTAGATTTAGCCTAGATAACCGTAGTAAACACGTTTTGACCTATTTCAGTTGTTATGCAGGTGTAAGAAATTATTTATTTATTTATATGTGAGGCCAGTCGTGGCGCAGCGACACGAGGTGTGACTGTAAAACCGACTGGTTGTGGGTTCGATCCCCATTCGAGGAGATAAAATGTTTATTTAATTTTTATTTATTTATATTTCCATATCTTCGCTCTGGTGTCGAGGTTAAGCGCGGCGTTGAGTTCTGCCACTCAACACGAAATGCCTCCAGAATTCGGCAGAAAATGGGAACGGAGTGTCTTAACACTAAGTTCCCTCTGCCTACCCTGCTGTGTGCGGAATACAGCGTGAAGCTGATATGATATATGTTTTTTCATGCAGCTTCGTACGTTTTGAGTGTGGGAGATAACTCTTTCCGGAGACGTACCAGGTTACTTCCAAACGATTATCGTAATGTAATATAAGGGTCTGTCTTGCTAAGTGGACTATACAACGCAATAATAAATATTCAATAGTTCCTGAGATAAAAGCAATCACCGCAGCGAACTCTTCAGTTTAATAATATTAGTACATATAAAGATTTTCTGAATTTATGATTAGTGATGGCTAATTTCTTTGACGAGACTTTTGTGGCAGTGTTTTTATTATATAGGGATGCACTGGCTTACATGCAATAGCTACGAGAGAAACTGGCAACTCAATCCGCAATGTCTCTAAAATTAAGCGGGGTGTAGGGAACAGTGTCTTAAGACTAGGTTCCCTCAGACTACCCTTCTATATGCAGGATACGGAGTAAAGCTAGAAAAAGAAATCTTTATACAAAGAGATATCACACTCTTTCAACTACAATATTGAAATCAAAACTTTACAATATTCTTGGATTTGCTCTGCGAATGCAGTTTCCGCACTATTGGCCCAGTTTGGTTTAGTTTAGTTACAAAATAGTTTTCCTAAACATTTATACGCTCAGATCACGCACAGAGGAATTATCTAACACGTTACGTGGATATTTAACGTGGAAAGAATATTTATTTTATGGATCTTTTTACTTCGTCATTTAAAAACTATAAAAAGAATACATATATTTATAGGCACATTTATTACTTCTAAGTAATTTGACTTGTCGTGGCGCAGGGGCACAAAGTGTGGCTGTAAATCGACTGATTGTGGATTTGATCTCCACTCGAGGAAATGATTTTTTTAATTATTATTTATTAATATTTTCATTTTTTTTATTAATATTGTCTCTCTGGCACAAGGGTCGGCGTTGAGTTCACTCAACGCGCAATATCTAGAAAAATTCGGCTGAAAGTGGGAAACGGAGTGTCTTAACACTAGGTTCTCTCTGCCTACCCTTGTTGTATGTATGATACAGCGTGAAGCTGTATTTTTAATTACTACTTATTGTATATATTCATGGTAAGTATCAGTAGTACAGCGGTTACCATATCTACTGGTAGTAGGTTATGGTTGTGGGTTCGATTTACACTCTAAGATATAGAATATTTAAATAATATCTATTTCGCCACGCTAGTAGACAAACGGCGGTGTTTAGTTCTGTTATCTAGGTGCTCATTCAGACACGCAGCAACCCCCTTGTTACGCTATCTATTCTATTAGAGCAGGGAAATTTGTCTTGAAAATCGGACGGAAAATGGAAATTGGAGTGTGTGAACACTAGCTTTCATCCGCCTAAAGCCTTACTTATATTTATTAAATAAACTAGGAGCATAATACGAAAAATATCTAAACTTATCATGTATCCACATCATAAATTTTAATGTTAATTTAAACTCACTTTAAAAAAAATGTTGTAACTTCTTGCCATTTTAAGATTATAACGCGGTAGCTAAAAACCGCACTATAAAAGAGGATGTCTTAAAAAAGTTTCTATATTTTTATACTTTTTAAATGATATCATTTAGGTATAATAGTAGTAAAGTTATACCATCGTGTTAAATGATCGTAAACTTAAATAGTGGGCCAAGTGACGTCAGTTCAAAGTTATCGAGACAAAAGAGCTCTTTATTATTGGTAAATATTCTTTTGCTAGAGAAATTGTCTATATTGATACATAGTTTGATAAAGCTGAAGAGTTTGCTTGGTTAAACACGTTAATCTCAGGAACTTCGGCCTCGAATTGAAATATTCTTTTTGTATTGGATAGTCCATTTATCTAAGAAGTCTATAGCCATATAACATTGCGTGAATGGACTGCAGCGCCTATTATGATTTGTGTAAGACATTTTAAAATAATACACAAATAAAAATTGTTTCAATTATTCTATACGTAAATGTGAGTCGAAGCAGATCGTGGCGCAGAGGCACAAAGTGTGACTGTAAAATTGACTGGTAGTGGGTTCGGTCCCCACTCGAGGAAGTAGAATATTTATTTACATTTATATTTTCATTTCTTCGCTCCGGTGCCGAGGCGTTGAGTTCCGCCACTTAGTACGCAATGCCTCTAAAATCCGGAAAGTGGGGAACGGAGTGTCTTAACACTAGCCTCTGCCTACCCTGCTGTGAGCGGGATACAGCGTGAGGCTGATTTAATTTTTTTAAATGTGAGTTACTGTGTACCTACTACCTACCTATGATGCAATTGAAAGAAGATTCTATTTGGATAAGTCATAAGCGTGACATTGTTAAATAGTTAATGTTGTTGCATAGTATTATAACGACGACGATTACATTGTTTTTTTATACAATATAGTTTTATAAACTGTATTTTTTTTATAATTATAGTTAACAGAAGAGCTAGTGATGTTCTCATTACAACAATTTGACAGTAGTGAAGCTCACCTGGCACGTTTAGAACGCCATAGTCAAATAACAACAGAACAACAGAATAACATAACAACAGAAGTTAATGGTTAGTTTTTCCACTCTCCGTTCACTCGAAAGACATTTTTGTTAAAGTACGGCACAATTTCTTTATTCTAAACTATTTATGATACATGGTATTTTGAGCTTATACGTTTTTATGTAGTGAAATAATGAGCGTTTGTACTATAAATTAAACTTTCACATAGTTGAAAGTGATTCTTAACATCAGGCTTGATGAGGTCAAACGTAAGCCATACTTTAAAAAAAATTGGCGACTATAGCAAAAGAAATATTTACATTCTATATTATTGTCCATGGATATAATATATAAACCTGTGTTTTTTTATATACCTCAGTTTTTTTTACGATCTTTATTAATTCAAATATAAAACTTATATTTTTTAAACATTTTTTTTATTTTTTTGAAAATGAAGACCCGCCTTTCTTTAAAATAATAGCATAAAAATGTAATAAAAAATCGACCCACACCGAGTATTCTTAAGAAGTAAAACGTGAAAAGTTTTTTTACCCTTTAAAGGCTTTAACCGATAATACACACAGTAAGCGTGAGTTCAAAGTTACCGTATCGAATCCACGGTCATTGGACTGTAATTTGGTTCAATTATCGAGGTTATAACGTATTGAATTCCGATCTGGAGTAAGTTAAGATCTACATATATGTATTTAATACTTATGTATAATATGGTTGACCTAAATGCACATAAACAAACACTCTTTTCTCTGCTTTCCACCCAAATTCGGGAAATTATGAATTCTGTGGTGGAACTTAACGCTGCACATTGTTTTGAGGTCGGAGAAATGAAGACATTATATTCCTTCGAGTGGAAATCGAATTTGCTACTATCGGGCTTACTTATAGACAAACGTCTCTGCTTTACTGCGCTAGTTATTTTTTTTTTATGGAATGAAAATATTTAATTTTTTTGAGTGGGAATAGAACCCACTATCTGTCGCGCTTATAGTCGCACGCCCTTTGTTAAATTTTAGTTCGTTTTTGGGTGGAATTATTTCATCTTTAACACGCACCATTAGTGCACGCTTACTAACCGTCACAACTAAATCGGGCTTAAAACTGTAGTTGCGAAAAGAAAATTATATAAATCTGACATAAACAAAATAAAAGAAATTTTACGTGATTTTTTATTTTAGCACAATGGTTTTTGTTTGAATTTTATATTGAAATGATACTTTAAAGTTGTACCTATTGATTTACAAAATACATTTAGGTTATCCAAAAATTTTTTTTATCACATCTCTTTTTTTAGGCTTTTCCTACTTTTTGTACAATATTCGAAATTTTGCATCTGTTGCCGGAGCGAAGAGATGAAAATAATTGAAGGCCCCGAGTGGGAATCTAACCCAGTCCAGTCAAAAGTTAAGCCTATGCTGGCGTATACATAGGCGTATACATACATTTAAGTTTTAATAATAATAAGAATAATATTATATAATATTTTTTATTTGTTACAGGATCTCATACCACCACAAGATACGGAGTCCTACTTGCTCAAAACACAAAATGCTATCACTAACCTGCAAGCTAAGCTGCACTCCTCCAGAACAAACAATTCTTCGTACATTCCGAATCCACTCACAACAAGTCTTATTAGCGAAAAGACACTTGTATCCAGACTTCCATTATCACAACTAAGTCGATCAAACTCACTAAACTACCGTCTTAGAAGGAAAGATACGTCTGGCGACAGCAGTCCTTTAAGAAGTCCTGGCCATTATGTAATCACTGGGTCGGCCAAAGTCCCGGAATCTAATAAAGTATTACTTAATACGGCATCTAGGTCCTTAGATCAAGACACAAGACACGATTCCAACATGAACAGCCCTAATTCTGATAAAGGTTTACTAAGCAACAGTTCTGATGATAAAACACTATCAAACCGACCGCCTTATGATGTTGAAGCAATTCTTTCACCACATAGGAAAACTCATACAAGACACAGATCGTTCGACGGTCGCAATCCTGCGGAATTTTTCACGAACGACGTTAGCAACGCTAACCAAACGGTGTGCTTAAAGACTGTCTTAATAAACAACGTTCTGGAGTCTAAGAACTATAGAATCGATCCAACGCGTTGCCAAGGAGATCTGAAGAAAAATCACCAAAGAGTATACAGCGATGCGAAACCGAACAAACCTTATACCAACACCGCTTTCGGTACATCGATTAAACGCTCAAGCTCATTTAGTACCGTCAACAAAAATAATAACATCGAACCTCGTTTAGTTTCGAGAAGATCGAGCGGACAGTCCGAGGAATATAAAGATTATTCAGATGAATCCGATAATGGATCTTATGATAAATCTCAAGATATGCGTTTTAAGAGGCCGATTAATAGAGGCAGGATAGAGTATCCAGATTTAAAATCAAAGGTCCCATCGAATTCACCACGGTGTCCAAATACTCCAGAAATGCAAAGAAAATTTGGCCCAGGATTAGTTAGGAATTCAGTACGTGTGACAAGTAGGGAAAGAGGATTAAATACAAGAATGTCTGAACCTCCCGTGTCAAGAGAAGAAAGGGAAAGATCAAAACCTGCTAATCATCAGAGTCGAAAAATATCTGAACCAACGAGACAGGCGGTGCTTAATAGACTCACAAAATCGAGATCTTCGACTAGAGAAGTCCATCCGAAGAATCAAGAAAAAGGTATTATTATCTATTTATATGTTATTTCCCCCATCTACGCCGAATTTTCGAGACATTGCGTGTTGAAAGGCGAAACAAAAAAAGGTCTACTTACCAGAGCGAGAAACTTTACACTAACTCAAAAAGCAGATCAATATTTACTTTTCACAATTTCAATTGATTAGAAGGTTTCCAGGAGGCGCGGGTTCGAGTCCCGCTACGTTCAAAATTTTTATACGTTTCCTAATATCTTTCTTAAGTGTGGAATAACACTTTAACAATATTCAAAATGATTAGAAACTCTTTATTAAAAAAAAAATTTGATTTAAATACAAAGACCTTAGGTTTGCCGCCATTTCTCCTTGACACGTGCACAGATAAACAACGGAACTAACCTTTTAATTTAACAATACGATTGAGACAAAGATTTTGCCACTCAGCCAATGAGAACAATGACTGTCCTTGAATTAATCGATTCGAAATAAATGATGATTGTTTCAATATAACATAAGTGCAATTATTATCATTTTAATCGAGTAGTGAATGCTAAAAAATATTAGTCATAAACTTATGTTATCTGTGTTTATTTTTTAATTTATATTTATTAATTGTTTGATAAAAAAGCTTTATCATCTTAATATGGTTCATATAATTTATAAATGTAAATATTATTGTATTATTTACTCTAGTATGATTATAATAATAAAAATACTTAGAACGTTTCACGTTAAACTGTGACTGTCATGGTTAAGGGTTCAATTCTCAATCCAAGAGAATGAATAGGAATATCGATATTTGGCTTTCTAGGTCCCCGTATTGCATTGCGTCGCATCATATTTCGCTACCTTACTAGAACTAGTGAAGAACTAAATTATATGCAATTTCTAAGTCTCACTCAATAATGTTGCAATAAGTAAGAACTAAAATAACATATTATTCTTTGTGATACCATTATACATTATACCTATATCATGAAGGTAACAAACTAGTCATTGGTTTAAAATATGTTGTAAACATTTTTTTTTATTACTACAAAAAATAAATGTTTTCTTTTGTAATTATAGGTCAGAAGAAGCCAAGCCAACATCGGTCGTCGTCAGCACTGGCAACAAAAGAAGTGGAATTCTCCAATTGGAAGAAAAGATCATCCTACGATCCGATGAAGGCTGCTCAAGAAGGCAAAAAGAGACAGCAAATCGCGAGGCGGCAGGAGTGTAACAAGGATGACCTTAGTTCTCCCAGGTATATATGGCATATTTTATAAATATTGTAATTTGTGTGTAATTTTAAGTATTAATCTTTTTTTAAAATAATGTGAACATGAAAAAGAACAGATGTATACTAACGTAATGTCTACTTACTAGCAGGCCGCTACGTTCAAATTTTTATATGTTTTCTAAATAAGTATTTTTCTTTCCTAAGTGTGAGATAACACTTTAAAAACTAGGGGAGATTGATGAATTTAATTTTGTTTTTTCCAGTTCTTAAAATGTGTTTTGGGTGGTTGAGTCTTGTGTACTTTAAAAAGACTCTCCAAACACAATTTTTAGAATTGGCAGTAACTTAAGCACATTGTATTAATTGGTTACATGTAAATCTATATGACATTCATATTTATTGATACAAATAAATAAAAAATAAAAATATACATTTTCAGCCATTCATCCCCAGTACACCGGTCACAATCCTTCCATACTACCAACATAGCGGACCTGACCCTAGACTACTCTTCTGAAGAGACAGAAGATGACCACATCACTCTTCCTATTGACCCAATGATAACTTCCACGCATTCAGACATTTTGGATCTTAGAAAGGACATGAGGAGACATGCCAATGATAGTGTTATGTTGGAGAGGGATTATATGGCTGGATATCAGGTTTATATTGTTGTCTATTATTTATACATTTTTTAGTATTATTGTGGGTTGAAAACTTTTTTTTATTTTATATAGGAGTTTTGAGGATTTAGTTGTTTAAAAGTATAGCTTAGCCCTTATGTATGATTATTATTATTAAGCTTATTATGCAGTATTTTATAGTTACAAATAATAAAAATTGATTTCATGCTATGATCTTGTTAAGGCAGATTACAGGTACAGGTGCATTATTGTATCAGGTATCCTGATGCCAATTTTTTTGGTCCTTACAGGTGAATTTATAAGTGTTATTATTATTACATTTAAAAAAATTATCGACCCTTTGTAATGGTAATTTCACCATATTTCACCTCTCGTTCGGAATTAGTAGCTTAAGTAGTAATTGTTTCGGAAAGTATTATAAAATATAAAGCAATATACAAATTATATCAAAGTAATCAACAATAAAAATGATAACCAAATATAAAACACATTATGTCTTAAATTTCCAGGTGAACCAACATCATGAGAAATACAAACGTCAAAATGACAGACGCAAACACCAACACACAGACGAAACCAAAGACACAGATTATAAAGAAGCAATAGATAAACGCAAAACTTTCATCCTGGACAGTGATACTAATTCTACGACAAATGGAAGTAGTCCGAGAAATTCATCAATTTTCAGTCATGAGAAGAATTCGTTGAATACTAGCGACACTGAGGGGGAGAGTGGGCCTGAAAGTGCACCTGTTGTGATGAGGCCAAAGAAAACACCTATACAGCCTAAACAGAGGTAGTAAATATTAATGTTATTATTATTATATTGTTATTTTGCATAAAAAGTATTATTTACATATCTTTGTTTATAGATTTCCACTTTTTTATATAGTGGAGTTATAATTTTTAATGGATTTAATGGATTTATCTACATTTACATTTTAAGATATTCTTATCATTCTATACATTCTACCCATTTAGTGAAATTCTGCACTTTACAGGTACAGCGGTGACTATTCAATGTCATCGTCGACCACCTCGATCAGTCACAAGAAACAAAAAGAGCACATACAACCTAGATATCTAGACATATCTAAATATAAATCTGAAAATTCACCTAAAAACTTCCTAAGAAGAGACCCGAGTAAGACTTACGTGGGAGTTTTGAATACAAGTGAGAAGAAAGAAGTTAGCAGAGGTAGTGCTCAGCACTATGAAATGGGTAAGGAATGTTCTAAAACATTTATCAATGTAATTATAAACAATAAGACTAAATATTAAGAAGCCGTTTTACATACAAATCTATAAAATTTTGGGAAAAAAATATATGTAAAAGTAGTAATGAGAGGTGCGACTGTAACGCGACGATTGCAGGTTCGATCCTCACTTCTGGAAATGAATTATTATTGATCAATATTTTCATTTTGCATCAAGACAAAAATCCCGGCGTTGAGTTCCGCCACTCAACACGCAATGCCTAGAAAAAATCGGCGAAAAGTTGGGAATGGAGTATGTTACTAGGTTCCTTCTGCCTACCCCTCTGTAGATACTGCATGAAGCTGATTTTTTTATTTATAAGTAGTTATAAGAATGTATAAATTTGAACCAGAAGTTCCTGATATTTTAAAACCAATTTTTTTATCCCTTATATAAAATATTTGCGTAGTATTTGATATCTATACACTTTACTAATCCAAAATCTATTAAGCGATTAGTTATCAGTTATTATAACATTTTCAGAACAAAAGAAGCAAGAACTAGAGAAGTGGAAGAGACGAGCATCGTACGACCCGCGCAAGGCGGCGGCGCTCGGGAAGAACAAACCGGCGGTAAAAAGTGCCAGGTAAAATATATATTTGTATGTTTATATATATATATTAATTTACTTTACAGGGAAACTACACTTTTTTATTATGTATATGTTTTATGCTGGATTGATTTTGTTTATTGAAAATATGATCTTTCAAAATTCCCATCATACGACGGGAATTTTGACAGTTCATAACTAATTTCAATAAAAAATTGTAATATTCTTTTATCAATTGTTTTTTTTAAATAATATTTCTCTTAATTAAAAGTAATTTATAATTGTTAACTTATACAAAAGATTTAATTTAAATATTTCTTGCCTATTAATATTATAAAGTAAAAAAAAAACAAAAGACAAATCGTCATGTTATTCTAATTTTAATAAATATTAATAAATACATGCATTGTCTAGGTACTGGAATATAGAAGGTAATCACGTAACATATATTAATATGTACCAATATCATTATTATTTTTACTACACATAGATATTTAGATTTTTAATAGACAACAGGTAATAAATAATTGAGTATCGCTATATACTTTTATTTCCTAATATGTCTTTGGCCTATATTACATTATATAATCTGTATAAGTTTTAAGCTGAGTAGATTTAAATAGATAATTTATTATTTTGCGTTTCTTGTAAAGTGATTTATGTTGGCTAATTTATTTTATTTATTTAATATTTATGTTTTAACATAGGTTTCTTAGGAATTATTAAATGGTATTCTAATATATTTTAGAGCGTGACAGATGTCAAAATGCATGCAATTCTGGATAAAGTGTCAAGGGCGGCCATCTCGTAAAGGTTAGTTTGGAAAAGTGGCAATATGGCGTTCGATGGGAGGAAATGTATAGAATGAAATGTGTAAATAAATATATATATGAATTACTTCGAATATAAACGGGTTACTTGTTGTGTTTATAGTTAATTAAAATAACTTTTATTCTATCTAATAAAGATAATAAATCTAATCAGAGTTAATCAGAGTGTATTAAAATTACAATGTAAAATAATATATATAAATTTAAAGAGATAAAATAAAAAAATATTTTCATTAAAATAATTCATAATTCAGAATGTTAAGTTAATATATAAAATATTTTACTGTTTAAAATTATTTTTAGAATTGCACATTCCATTATTGTGTAATAGGTTGAAGATCGTAATACGAACAGCCACTGAATAATATTGTCACAAAATAAAATATTAAAAAAAAATATTGTATATGCTTTCTAATATTTCAAGCTTATTTTTTATCTTGGTTCTTCATAGAAGTAATATATATTTTATTTTGTAAAACAAATATATTTCATATTTACAACAATAGTTACAAATTACAATTATTTTATTAATAAAATGCTAATGTTTATAAGACGTGTGTAAGAATTTTCATTATAGTTTTATGAAAAACCAAGATTTGGAGATTTGGCCTTTTAACCCTTGCTTATTCAAATATATAATTTAAAAGAAAATCAACATCGACGTATTATATCATCTGGCTTTATTTATAACATGAAACGCTTATAGCTCTTTATTATAAGTACTATTGTTATATTAATATATACTAAATATTATGTATGATGCTTTTTAATACTTTAAATTTTATTTATATTTATTCCATTTCGTTTTGTATTTTTAATTGTAACTTTGAAAAATTTATTTATTTACATATTTTTTTTTTTATTTAAATAAGAAAAAATATTTAACAATCCGCTTAATATGAACATAAGCACATTTTAAAAAAATAAAATACTCTAATATTTTTAATTATTTGATGTACATCACACTTTCAAACAAAAGTGACCTAACTTAAAAATCATCATAGAATCCCTAAATAATTCCCTAAATAGTTGTATAGCTAACTTTTGTATAATTCCACAGTAAAAATATTAAAATATTTTTAGAAAACATATTTTTAGTTGGAAATTGTAAACTGTACATGAACGTATGCGTTACGGGTTTCAGTACTGTTACGTTAAATTTTTTATACATCTTCCAAAAATATTTACTTAGATGATGTATCATGTTTTTTGGCAAAATCAGGAGTCACAGAAACTTTTAAGTTAGTTCATTTTTATTCTTAATTGACATAATTAGTTACATTTATAATAATTATTTGTAATATATGTATACATAATTATGCATTACAGTAACGTCTTAAGATCGCAGTCTTTTCACGGGCCAGTTTTGTCTCCGCCCCGCTACAACCCGCCCGCGCTCATCAACGAGGCATGCGACGCGTCAAGCGACAACGACTTTTAGACGATTTAAATATATAAATATAGCGTAGCGCTTACCAAAATCATAATAATAATAACTTTATAGCGTTATAAAATAAACATTTTGTAAATACGTGGTTTTTTCGATTTTACGCAAATTGTAGGTTTATTTAGGTGAAGAATGAAAGAAAGAAAAAAAGATGAATCTACAATTTGCATTAAAATAATATTTTTGGCCGATAACACATCGTGTGGTCCCGCTTTATAGTGACAGATGTCAAAGTCAAAATTTTCCCGCCAAATGTATGTCAATATGCGTAATTATTGTTTGCCTAATAACAATAATAACTTATTGTTATTAGATTTGTTACGATTATAAAATATTTAAATTATCAGATTATGAATCTCCATGATTTTTATTTTTGTATACATCGCTTCGATCAAAATATACTTTTAAATTAAGAAAGTTTTACTTTCTTTGGAAATGCAATTATTTTCTTTACACATCGCACAATTCGAAAACTGATGATCCGTTATTATATTACTGAAGTACATTGTAATTATTTAGTCGTATTTATAGGAATTGTTATTTTATATAATGCACTTATAAATTGAGGGTCTCAATATGAGAATTAGGAGTAGTCTAAACGGACTGACACTCATTTTTTATATATAGTATTATAAATTTATTAGTTGCTCATGTCATTCATACATCGATTTATTTAAACTGTAAGCTTTAGTTAGTTTTTAGTGCAATTATAATAAACATCACATGAAATGTCACTAAATTTAATAGAAATTATGATTTATTTATGAAATTGGTATTTTTTTTATGTAATACGTACTCGTGTACAGTTGTGCTAGATTAAAAAATATTTTGTTAATGAAGCATTTCGGCTTAAATATTAGATACAATTCAATGCCTCGCCAATATAACATGTTTAAGAATTTTAAAACTATTGAAACTTTAACTGTACATGAGTATCTTTATTATTATATTAAATCACAAATAAAATCTCCTCTAAATCCTAAACTATAAAGTATATGGGGCCATCCCTAAATTTCGCCACGCTTCCAATTTCATGATTTTTTCGTCCTCCTCCGGTCGTAGCCACCTAGTGTATATTACATGAAATATTTTGCTTTACACTGAGAAATAATTAAATTTAAAACAGCAATTCTGATATTATGTTTAATATTATTTTCTGAAATGCGATGTCACGAAATTTCGGATCCTTCCCCACCCCTTCTCACATAGTGTTATTATTTGTCGACTCCCTCCGTCCTCTTAGCGTGTGACGTCATTTATGGATGGACCCGCTTTGTACAGTACAGTTGACAAGTTGTGGCCGCCCTGAAGTCAGCTATAGATAGATGGCTGCACAGTATTGATTTTAGTATTTTTCTTACTTGTGATTATTTTCCTCAAGTGTAAGCAATGCTCAAAAATTAAGAAAGCCTAACTGACGGTCAAAACTCGTTAACCATACTGTATCTGCATTTGTTGTACATGAATGCCTGATTCTGCTAAAATTGTCCACTTTTGTGATAGAACGTTCTGAAACAGTATTTAGAGTAGATGAACTTTAGCAATTCTAAATCCTAAACAAAAAATGTCTATATTTATCAATTAATATTATATATTTTTTTTGTTAAGTTATTATATACAATTTTACATCTATTCTTGTCTTTTAAAGGGATTTTTATTTTACGAATTTCTATTTTTGTATTATTCAAAGTATTGAAATATTATTGTTATAATGAATACTCATTTCTTATCAAAATGCAAATGGTATAAGATCCTTCGCAATTTTCATTATAAGTGGTAGTTATTTTTAAATCCAGAGATTAAGTCCAGTATTTTTTTGTACAAATTATTTAATTAATAATTTGTTTGTTGCCGTGAGCTTACTTGGGCAGAGTGAAGTGGTTACTATTAAATTTTATATAAATTCAGAAATTAATATGTAAGTCTTGAAATTCGTCCCAAAATGATCTCAATGTTGATAGTATTGATATATTATCTGTGTACTTTATATTTATATATTGTAATATTAACTTGTCTGCCCTAGATCGCGGCATTGAGTATCGCAATTCAACTTGGCATTTCCCTAAAAGGCGGAAGGAAAGTGGAGAATGGAGACTCTTAACACTAGGTTCTCTACCCAACCTATATGCGGGATACAGCGTGAAAATAGAAAGTCCGTTTGTATGTGTATCCGCTTCACCCTCCTCCAAAACGTAGAATGTCTCATATCTGTTAAGACTACGATATCAAGCTATTTTAGAATAAACCTGGCTTGGATTTTGGAATTTGTGTAAAAAGCGAAGCGATTTCAATGTAGAGTTTATATTATAGTTGACGTTTAGCATTTCATAAAAATATTGTTTTATCAGGAAAATAAAACGAGGTATAAACAGTTTTGATATTTTATTTATTTGTCCCTTTTCTATTAAATGTGCTACGGAGATGTAGCTATGTATATTTAAAAAAAAAAATTATGAATGTTTTTTGTTTTGATGTTTAATTAATGTGTAAAGATCATGTAGATCGTTGAATGAACGACACTGCATAATAAAAAGGTTAGGTGGCCAAAGAGGTAGAAATCTACGTAATTTGGCAACAGTGGCGCTATCTATGTATCAATAAAATAGGAAAATAATCGTATTTATGAGTTTTACTGAAATTACATAAGTATATATATTATAAAGAATATTTAAGATGAACACATTTCATGAACGCGTGTCCACAATGAACGTGTTTACTTTTTTTTGACTAAAAATGCCTGAAAGTGTATAAAAACAGATTGTTAGACTATATATTCTAGATATAACTCAAGTTTTTAAAGTCTGGCCGAAAATTGCAGGTGATGGGTTTGATCTCCAGTCTAGGAGATTAAATATTTATTTAAATTTATATTTCCATATTTTCGCGCTGCTGTCGAAGCAAGAAGTTGAGTTTCGCCACACAACACCCAACGCCTCCAGCGACGAAAAGTGGAGAACGGAGTGTCTAGTGAGCGGGATACAGCGTGCAGCTGATTTAGTTTAAGTTAATAAATTATGAAACTTGACACCGGACTCGACTTGAGACCGACTCGGATTATGGGCTCCATTTCCACACATTACCACGCATCGAATTCCACTGTTTTAAACGCCTCGAAAATTCGGCGATTCATGTGGAACCGAGTATTTTAACACCAGGTTTCCACAACATGTGGGATACAACGTTAAGTAAAAGTTTTAAAGCAAATGATTTATAATAGTATATAGAAAAATATATAAATACTTACTGAACGTCAGCAAGACGCAGAAAGTAAATGAAAATAATAAAATGAAACTACACAATATACATTTAATATTAAGATTTTATTTTTAAGTTAGCCATACATTGTTATTTGTTTAGTTTACATCATCACTATATCTATTCGCATTGTATAAATATTGAGTTTAAAATTTTATATCTAATATATTACAACAGGGGGTTTGATGGAAATCAAAATATATAATTTTCGTTGTTCAAAAACATTGAATGGATTCTACCGCGAGTTGTATTTTATTAAAATCAAATCGATGATACGTCAAAATAATTATAGTTGTCAATGAGGCCCAAAAAAGGGTCGACACTACTTATATATAGAGTAGATATCGCCACGACAGGTACACAGGTTTGATTCTTAATCAAATTCTTGAAGTAAGGCACTCCAATCTGTTGGAAAATGTATTTAAAAAATACTATTTGACACGAACCTGAGCCCTTTGGCCGTATCTTTCAAACAGAAAAGAGTGTCTTCATTTTAGCATCTCCATCTGTACATCTATTGTTCTTTTCATGGGATTTTTATTATTTTTTTTGGCCCCATTGTTTGTTTTCGCGACCATCAATGGACATATACAAGACGCGGTAATTGGAATAACATTTTAAAGTCACTTTATAAAAAGGAACTTCAACTCTGCCTCTATATTAAGTCACAACCCTCGATTCTCATTGAAAGGAATATAAAAAACAATATACACTAACTTGAGCAACGCGAAGTGACGATAAAACGTTATTCGGGATAAAGATTGCTACACACGATTAACTGATTTAAAAAAAAATTGCCATTTGGGGAGGGTTCAGTAGTATCACGTTGGTAATAAAATTATTTTGTATAATTTGCAATCGGTCTAGAAATGTTTGTAAGAAAGTAATTATAGTAGCACATATCCATACATAATATTATATATATTATGCATACATAAATTAGATATATGCATGAGCGTAGGAGTAGTGAAGACTGGGTGGGCCGGGCCACCCCAGAAATTGTACTAAAATAAAATTGCGCAAAAAATAAAAAAGCTCAAACTAAAGTCCTGTTATAAAGCGCGGCGTCGCGCCTCTATTCGGCGGAAAAGAGAGAGCAGAAGTGTGTTAATGGGAACGAAGTGTCTTAACATTACATTCCTGGGTTACCTACCCTTATGTATGGAATACTACAGAGCGAAGCTAAAAAAATAAAGATATGATATTCACAAAATTCAAATTTACTTTATATTATTTATTTTATATTCTAAATTACGTTGTTCTATTTTTCCTTGGGTCATGGTATAACAGGTTCATGATATTGTATTATCATTGGATCTAAAAACGTGCAAATTTTTAAGCCATTTGGACGGTAAGAACTAGATCAAAATAACTTTGAAAGATTTTCTTACATTGATTATTAATTAGATATAGATGACGTTGATAGTAACGTTTGATACGGGAACCTCTACCTACCCCACAAATTATAGTGTAGTAATATAAAGTATTTTATTAATTAATTAAGTGTAATCTGCACCTTTTAGGCATCGTGTGGAGCAAACTTTATAATAACAAAGACATTTTAGAAATTTTGAATAAAAATTAAACAAACATATAATTTACGAGCGCACGTGGATATTATTATAATAAAAATATAATTATACGTAAAATTTTAAAAACAACTTTGGCATAGATTCTTAAATAATTTCTAAAAAGATAATATAAAAAGTTTGTTTTTTACTTTTAAAGTTAAAAATTACAAAGAACAGGAAACAAACTGCCATCTTGAATCCTCAAAAACATCCCTCTTGTTTATAAATAATTTGTTTATCTTTCTTAAGTAATAATTGTAATTTCTTTGGCAATTATAACAATTCATATATTATTTAAATAAATAAAGCTCGAGCGAATCAGTATTGATTTGAGATTCAAAATATTTCATTTCCTTCCGCATTGTCTAATAAAAGCACATATAACAAGAGCAATAGGTGGACGTATTTAATTATCTTTATCACCGCATGTGACATTAAAAAATATACATTATTTGAAATAACGTTATTTTTCCAATTAAGGAGTATGTTCTAAACAATTATTTTAATTTTCTCGAGCTTTATTCAAATAATACAATATAAAACTAATCATTGTAACATTAAAATATTCTATTTAAATTTTCCATTTGAATGTTGGTAATATTTTTACAACGCGAAAAAAAATAATAGAAAACATTGCTTACCTTTGTGCGCATTAAAATAATTAAATATATTTAAATATTTCTATCATTAAATTTATCTTATTAAACAAAAATTAATGTTTATATAATTAATAAAAAAATCTAAACACAAAATATATATATGTTATTATGATAAATGTACATCTAAAAATAAATAAATTTATATATACATGTATTGTTCTTTGATTATGGCGTTCCGTACGTGCTAGTCCAAAATCATGTAGCTAGAAGAGGGAAGTGTATAGAACAGAATAAGTGTCTCATTAATTTCTGGAAATTATCTAAAAAAACAAAAAAAAAGACAAAAAAAAAACAAAAAACATCGGAATAAAATAAAATATTTCCAATCAATATTTTATGAAAATCTCGCGTTTTTTTATTGTCATAAAGAATAATTTAAATGTTAGTTGAAATTTAGAAATTGAATTTGATTTTTTTCTGTTATAGCCGGAAGACACGTTGAGCCCTTTCGTATTTCTGATTATAACAGAAAAAAAATTCAATTTCAGTACAAAAGAAGAATTATAGTACAAAGTAAGGAACTCTGTGATATCAAGAAAACTAAATTGTTATAAAAATATTACAATACAGTCGACGAATCGCCTGGATTGTAATTAGCTTAAAAATTAGCTGTAGATGTAGCCCAGATTTGATTTTAAGTTTTTTTTTAATTTTTATTTTTTTCTCGAGTGTACAATACGCAAAAGGTAAACCTAATTCCTAATAAGTTGGCCACGACACACAGGCTCTGCTGTACCATTTAATTGTTTTAAAACTGGCTATAACCAATTTCGCCTGGAACGTCATATAAAGAACATCTTAGAACACAGTGATATACTTCTCACTAATTCCCGTTAGAACAAAATGGCACAATGTTACCAATCAATATATATTAGAACTATAGAAATGTTACCAACATTCAAATTTAAAAATAATTATCTTACAATAAACATATGACAATCAACAATCAAAATGTACTTATTATCTAAAATAGAATATTCTTTTAGTTTTGTATAACAAAACAATATTATTTATAGGATAGTATTCTCTGTGCAGGAGTTCACATAGACATGCAGAGTACATGATTTCACTACATAAGAAGTAGGTATGTATGAAATATTAAAATAACAATATGAAACATTTACAAAACCTAGTGTTAAAATAATACTTGATTCCATAATCATGGCTGTGGCTTATATACGTATTTAAATAAATAACACTTTTTAATTATCATGTACTCTTATAAATACTTCAGTACATATACATATTCCTCAAGCTCAAGACAAAAAGAAATCAAATTACACAACAACAAAACACAATACCCTGCTTTTCATGCCTCAATAAACACAAAACTAAAAAAAGAAAACATTAAATAAATGCATTTCAGAGGCAACACTTTGGCAATACTCTGTGTAAAAATAATAATCATCTAAAACAGAGAAAGCGCGTCTTATTCTATCTTAAAATTTAATTAAAGCATCCACATATGTGTATTTCCACACATTTCATATAAACATATACATATAAATATATAAGACCGTTGTCAGTATGTTACTATATTTTTTTAAAATATCGAACGCCATAAGTGTTGCCAGTCAAAAAAATCCTAAAAACAATTTTAAATCACACTACACAATGTGGATATTTAGTACCTTTCTATTTATAAGTGGATTTTTTGCTTTGGCAACACTCGGGATTAAATTATAATTTATATCTTTGATGAAAATTTAAACACTACTTCTATATTTTAACATAAAATATCGCTATGCCGGGGCGGATTTACACATTCTACTCGTATATTATTTACATAAAAGCCAACTACTATTTAATGACTTTATATTGGTTACTTAAAAACACAACAACACGCAAAATATTTTTTTTTTCATATACAATATACATATTACATACATATATTTAAACAATTCGTATTTTTAACGAGAATTTTCTAGAAATCGTTATGTTATAAGCTGTTGTGTGCGTTTTCTGTTAATGTGTGTTAATATCAAATATTGCACATGTTTTATAAAAAATACAATAACAAAAATCTAATCAACGACGGGTTTACGTAGAAAAATCTAATTTTATTCTTCTCTAAATTTGCAAACGATTGAGCAAATTGAGCAATTATAAAAAACTATGTATAATTTAATAAAGCGATAGAAGCCTTCAAAAATAATCGACAGACTAAAAATAACGACACAAATTCACACCGATTGTTCGTTAAAATTATTTACAACGTTCACAAACGTCCACGGCACACAGCGGCCATCTTGGGAGGCCATTTTGTTTTAGCGGCCATCTTGTAGTCAGCTGTCTTAACAACTAATTTCTGAGTCGCCGAACTCATTGCTACCCTGTTTTATAACTTTTTTACCATTTCCAACGACAATTTCCGGATAATTTTTATTTTTCTTGTTGTTTAATAGATTTTGTGTGTTACTTCCAGAACTGGATGATGTGTTATCGCTATCTGCGTATGGAACATCTGTCATTGGACCGTTTAGCAAACTGGCAGCCGAATTAGACTGTTTTAATTTATTTTTCTCATCTTTTATGGTAACATCGGGTTCTTGCGGCGATTGTAAATCATGTATAACTGCTTTTTTGGGATCGATTTGTATTGTTTTTGATTCTGATAATTTATTAGGTGTGACAACATTGATATATGGGGGTAGTACTTTCATAGTATTCATTGTAGTTAGATTAACTGAGCCACTATTTTTCTTTAGGGCATTTAGATTTTGCTCTAATTGAGCTGCATCTAAACAGAATGGCTTAGCTTTAGGTAAAAGTTTTGGGGGATCTTTGCTCCATGCGTTTATTCTCGGGGGATCTGGGGAGGCTATCGGTGCTGCCTTCTTGTCAACATTTAGTGTGTTTTTATTATTAGTTTTATCAATAACATTGGATTCTATCGCTTGGGATAATACGTTGTCGGGTGGTTTCGGTGATGTTGGTGTGATGCTTATTAATTTTTCGACCTGTTAATAAAAACCTTTTATATTGGATTTGAATTTGAATATAATGGGCTTATAGAAAATTAGATTATAGACAAAAAACGGCTAACACTGAATGTTGTAAAATTTCAAAAGGAACAAGGAAAAAGGACAAGGACACATCAAATTTAATATTAATAAATATTTACAAAAGGGACAGCGCTAAAACGCGTTGATTATGGATTTGATCCTAATTTCGTTATTAATTAAGTGCAGCGTTGAATTCTGCATTTCAACACGCATTGTCTTGAATTCTGACAGAAGGTTCTGGTTCTTTTTAGATACTTTGTTATACATGGGATGCAGAGTTAAGCAAAAAAAAATTGAAAAAGAATGGCTAAAATTATAATGGCTTACGGTAGGTCCAGGTTCGGTGCTCAGTTTGGGCTCAGAGTTCGGCTTGGGCTTGCTGAAAGACGTCTCCCAGATAACCGCACTCTCCTCTGGTTCTGATGCCGTGTCTTCGTCCATTGAAGCCCCTTCGACAGAGCTTAGTAACCTTTTGTAGTACAAATATACTAATATGTAATTTACTTATTTTTGCTGCAATTATGTCGTAGTAAAAATAATAAATAGATAAATATGTTATACACAAGTCAAATCATATAAATATCCATATATCAATGTTATCCACTACTGAACATAAAAAAATAATACGATACGATGTACACTGCGGGAAGCGCAGTAGCCTCGATCGTCGTGGATGTCTTTGGTAAGGCTTATGTCCTGCTGATAATGATGGAAAAGACATTGATGATGACGATAATGATGTTCAAAATGATGACGATGAGACATTAACTGACCTATCAGTGGAGTTAGACTGCAGAAACGTGTTGTTCCTGGTGTCGGCGGCAGCAGGCGAGGCCTCGCGGCTTGCGCTCACACCGCACGTGCGAGCGGCCATTGGAATGTTGCCATATTCTTGTGATGCTGGGGATTACACCGAAGTAAATGTTAAATTGGGTTACATAGTGTGTAACAACAGCGTTGTACACGTCTGCGTTGATATTTAAAAAAATATATATAATCTAAATACAAATAAAGTATTAATAGAAGGCAAAATATTATTGAGGCCGACATGGTGCAGCGTCCCAGTATATAAATATAAATATAAACGCGATGGTTTCGCAATTATTTTCATTTCCTTACTCCGGTAAAACAGAACATTCCGCCACTCAGCACGCACAAGTAGACAAACCAGTCAACCACTGTTTACATTTTAGAATATTTTGCCAGTTTAACCCAGTCGCTGAGTTACACCATTATTCAAAAAGTGTCTATATCTTTCGAGTTCAGTTCAAGTCACCAGGCTTTAACTACTCTGCAAAATACATCAAAGAGACACTAAAAATACCTTTCAGAAGAGGTTGATATTGTGAATCCTCCATTTCTGCCTTCTCCTGCGCCGCCGTTAGCGATTTGCTATGAGGTGCCGACTGATCCGTTGAGCTAAAATACGCATATAATACAATGAACGCGATAGTCGTTGCTTCTAATACCAAATTAAATAGCTTTTCATTGAGATATATACGTGGATAACTCAAAAATGCTCTAATTTTTTTTTATTTCTTCTCAACCCAAATCAACTTTGCAATTTAGTGTTTTTTTGTTAAAAGAACATAGTTTAAGCGCAGGTTTTATATATTTCTTTTTCGATACATATACTTATATTCCTTAGCGTGCAAATTGTCATTTGTAATTGGTAATAATTCCTATAACTTTTGAATCTTTCAATAGAGTAAGAAAAATTATTATAATCTGAGAAAAAAAAAAGTTCAAATAGCTTATTGATTATTTTCATTTCCCATTTTGGCAAGATCAGTTCAGTAGGGGGTTCTATCTCTGCCGACCGTGCTATATCCTGATATATCGTGAAGCTGCTAAGACAAATGTTCTCTAGTTCTCTGGTTTCTGGCAACTTTAACTGGCGCTTTTAACTTTTAAATCCATCTTGAGATACCGTTATTATAATCTATGAATGAAGACGGCATCTCAAGATCGATTATAGAGTTATGAGCGATTTAGAAATCCGGGCCTAAGTTTTTCGCCATAAAGCCAATTTTGAGTTATCCAACAGTTTTTACGTAAGAAAATATTTTATAACGGGACATAAATTTAGAAATTTAATTGTAATTTATTTTTTATAATTAATTAGCCGATTGTTATTTAGGGTCTCACTAAGCATGCCTGCGCTCGTCGATAGAGCATTGGGACTTGTTATTCTTCGGGTAATGTACATTCAAATTTTCCCATTTTTTTTTAAATATTATAAAAAAATCTTTAATAAAACAATTAGGACTTGAAAAAAATACGAATTATGTTATTTTAAAGTATATTTTGGGAAAGTTTGAAAATAGATTCGCAGCATTATCATTAAAAACATTTGTTTACCTGAGGCACTTAAAAAATTAAAAAATATGTGATATTGCATAAAAAATATGTGATATTGCTGCAATCAGTTACCAACATCGAATTTATTGTAAAGGGCCACATTAATTTTACCAAAATTTTGAGAAAAAATATGATTGTTAAATAGAGGAGGAGATTGGCATTATTCTAATAATATTTTCATTACAAATGGAATATCAACTGTCTATAAAAATATTTTACAAAACAACATTTTATAATAATAAGGTGAGGGTAGTTTTAAAAATCACTTTAATAGATTAACAAGTAAATGTTATAAGGACGGAGTACATTTATGGACTCATTTTGAACGATTTACAGTGTTGATTTATCAAGAGCAATCAAAAAAATATTCTAATTATGGAGTATTTATATTGTCAAAACTATTTTCTTTTGTTAAGCCATCCTCGAAAATCTGATTTTCCACTTGCTACCGATTGAATCTGAATAAGTAATGTATAATTGTCGTAATTTAAATCAAATTTTCATTTAATTATTATAACCAATTTTATATCCAAAAAATATCAGAATACCGCCAATCTCCCTTACCTAGCGTCCAGGTCCCGCGGCGGCAGCGGCACCAGGTAGTCGCCGGAGCGCTGCCAACAACGAGCGCCAGGGAGATAACATTACACACCACAACACATATGGCTTTTGTGTATATTTTGTGTGTCAATTTAATGAATAAATGGGTTTTTTTAATGTAAATTGTATGTTTTTTTCGATTTACTCAATTATTACTATTTGTGTAACCTTATAATTTTTGTAAAATCTGTTTTTAATAATATGTATATTGTATTCTTTTGGAAAATTTGATAATTTGTTTTTTTAAATGTTACTGTTATATAAGTATGATAGTTTGTTTTGATTAATTTTTATTTTGTAAAATTAATTAAAAAGAAAAACTGTTAAATTCATTGACAAGTAAAAAGTGCTTGTGTTGGCCTGGATTATTTTGTTAATAATTGATCGAAACAAGGCAATAAGAGTAATAGTAAGGTCTACTTTGATTTTTTGTTGTAGATCTGTCTCAGCTGTAGGTTTTAATCAATATGTATATTTAAAATATTTAACTTATTCAGGTAATCAAATCCACTGTATATTGTTTTGTTTGTATGTATGTTTGTTGAGATTTCCCAGAAAATTACGAATGAATTTTAACGATTCTTTTTTTATGGCAGCACGTGTTTCAGAGATGGTCTCATATCAATTTTATAGCGATTGTTTCAGTACTTTAAAAAATTACTAAAATTAAACAATTTAAATATCAGCGGATGTTCATATTTATATTATTGTGTCTTTAATTAATGTTGCTCTCTATTTTGTTGTAGTTTATGCATTCATCGGGTTATGGATAAGTCAGTTTTTATAGTAAATATAATTATTTAATAATTTATTTCATTTTTTTATTTAAAATTGACTATAGATAGTATATATTTTGTCTAATTAAAGATTCAATACAACGGTAATTATGTTCAAATAAGTTATTCATATGTATTTTCATTATTGGCAATTTCAAATGGGATTTCGAAGTGCCTGTCAATTATGCTATTTTTATTTTTAAACTACAAAATTAAATAATTCACTACTAACTTTTGTTGCCTAATAAATAATATAAGAAATTATCATATACATATATATGTCTATTCTTTCCATTAAATATATTTTTAATTAAGGTATATAATTTTTTATAGTTATAATTGTAATGTATGCCGTGGATGTGTATTGATGTTTTAATCTCCCTGAGTCTCAAATTCAGGTCTAAGCGTGCATTAGATAGTGCTGGGCTTCGTAAAATATTTGTTATTTACTATATTTCTTTATTTTCGTCATTTTAATTACTTTTTATGCATTGAGAATTATTTTATAAAACCCAGTTAAAGGATAAAAGGTAAAAAAGAATACAGGTCATGGTTCCCGCTATAGCTACTAGGCAAGTAACACTCAAAATTTTGGATAATTTAGAAAAAGAGATTCTTTGAAATGGTTTTGTTGCGATTTTTAATAATGATTCACTTTTAATAATAATGTAGAACTAATAGATTAAAAATGATACATGCAATATGGTATGCAGATTTAAAAAAATTATTTATAATGATGAAACAAAGAAAAATACATTTCAATGAATCTCTTTAATTCTACAGGGATTTCTAAATTTCTACGCGATTTGTCATTCTAGGAGAAAGGGGGGACGGTTAGAAAAAAAATATATAAAGAAAAAAAATATAAAAAAATGGTTTATTCATGCGGCACTCGCAAGCACGGTCTTTAATCACGGAACTAACACCGAATTTTTATTAACAAAGATTTCTTTTTAATTTAGTAAAAAATCCAATTACTTGCTTCTAGTAGCCAGAGCGAAAACATTTGAAAAAAAGAACAAAAAAAATGTCAGTTACAAATATTAGTTAGTACATTTTAAGAATATTTTATATTATGTCAATTTAAACATTTTAAATGTAAACAAAAGCTATCAATTATATATTAAATTCTTAATCCTTTTAAATATTTTTTTATGAAATACAAATTGTATTGATAAAAAAGTGATAAAATGTATCATTTTAGCACTCATAAAATTATATTATGTATTTAGATATGTCACTTTATTATATGCTTATTTATTGAAAAAACATTTGTATTAATAAATTTTAAAAGATGTGGGACGTTTAATAAGTCAAACTTTCAAAAGCTATTAATTATGTTTTTTAAATAATATTTACCTTAATAAGATTTTATATTTTCACGATAATAACAAATATCAAATTGAAACTCTTAACGATTAGTTGCGGATACATATTTAGTATTTAACATCTTCCTTTTATTTAAAAAATATTCACGATTAATCCGATATAAGAGTTCCATTTACAAGAATCTAAAGGTCCCACATCAACGGACAGATGGTCCAATAAATAAATATATGTATTATATATAAAAATATATATAATATATGTTTATATCATATCATACCTGCGGTCCGTTAGGTTCTATGACGTCAGGAGGTGCGAGGTAGGAACAGAGTAGGGGTAGTGGCGCGTTAGTTATTTCTGGATCCTGTTTGAAAATTATTAAAGAGAGAAGTTGGTGAGTGAAATATTATACATTTATTATATTTATTATTCGATTTAATACTTTAACCCTATGAAAAAATTAAAAAAAAATAAATAGATAACACTTAACAAAAGATACAGTTTTGGACTCAGAAATATAAATGAATACCTCGTGAATAAATAAGCCAGGTAAAAATATAGTATAATCACAGCCTCACCTGCACCAATCTTTGTAATCTGTCAAACATCTGCGCGAAGGAGGGTCGCTCGGAGGGCGCCGGGTTCCAGCACTCGCACATGAGGCGGTACACGTCGGGGGGGCAGCCTGGGGGAGTGACGGGTGACATTATATAAATAGTTATTAACACAGTCCAGTCGACGTTTTATTTAGAGTTTTTTCCTTACTCGAGGAAATGAAATATTTATTTATATTTATATTTTCTGGCAAAAGCGCGGCGTTGAGTTCCGTCATGTCATCGGCGGCAATGCGGCGGCAAATTTAAAATTTTTAAATTCTCGAAAAATATAGGTCCAAATTACATACTATAAAAGCCGGAGTTTATCTTCATATTTTTTTTTCTGATGATGGAATAACTTTCGCTTGTAACTTTCAATATTCATGTCAAAAACCGTGAAATTCTCCCTTGCAAATTTCAATTATTTTTGGTCAAAAAATGTGTTATTGTGACTTATTTATATAGATATACGGTGTCGCGATGTTTTTTTTAGAAATAATGGAATAGAATTCGTTATTTAAGGCCAACTAAGACTTGCATCGTAATATTATATAGCCTATAGCTTTCTTACAAAACGAAAAAAACGAAATCGTACTAGTAGATATAGAGATCTTAGCGTTTAAACAAATAAACACACTCTTTCACTTTATTATATTAGTATAGACTTGGTCATTTGTTATCTGTCATGAAAATATTTAGAAACGTAGTCTATTTCAAAATAATAACATTGCCATTAGAAATTTGGCTTACAAAAAGGTTCATTTATGTTCAAAGAATTTCAAAATTATACAAAATCTTATAAATGGGCATTAAGAATGATGAAGAGATAAGAGATGAAGAGTCACAACTGATTTACATTTAATCTGTTCAATAAACAGATATAAACATATAAATATATATAAATATACCCACCCGGAGGCCTCTCCAACCGCCCTCCTCCAGAGACCATCTCCATGACCTCCCTGTTGGCGCAGCCCGTGTACGGCATTATGCCCAACGAGAACACCTCCCACAGCAACACGCCGTACGACCTGGTGGTAACATAACGCGTGTTACTATACGGTATACTGTGTTACTATCCGGTATTATATTATCATATATATAGGGGGGTGAAATTCCAATGGGATAAACCCCTTTTTTAAGAGATGTTAAGGAGTGTGTAAAGTGTTTGCAATAAGATATATGTTGTTCATTAAAAATGTTGTATTAATAAAAGTTAAATTATCAACGGTGATCTATCGATAGCGCACTTCAGTACCTATCCATTTCACAATGTCTGCTGAGAAACTGAAAATCGCTAAACATACATGGGAGTGAAATTAATAAGTACCTACTAATCCTTTACCCATCCGTTGATCCATCGATCTGGACTTTAGCTTTGAACAGATCTGTTCGTCTGGAGGTACTTAAAAAAAAGTAGGTTTAAATATTTGCCAGTTAAATTTCAGGAGAATACAGGACTATCCTCCATGTGGCCACCACCTACTCCGCCGCCCGTATCTACGCCTATGGACTTAACCCAACGCTCTGCGATTGTAAAAAACAAATCATAAACTCACCAAACATCAGTCTTCACCGTGAATATCCCATCAATGTAGGCCTCAGGAGGCATCCATTTTATGGGTAGCATTGCTTTGCCGCCCTTCTTGTAGTAGTCAGACCTGTATATATCTCTAGCCATACCGAAATCGGCTATTTTAACCACACGTCCCGGACCTCGTGATGTTAGAAGACAGTTTCGAGCTGCTATGTCCCTGTTGAATAGGATAGGATAAGTTTATTATAACACGGGATAGGTCAATATTATAGGTTATTGAAAATAATTATGTAATGTTTTATTAAAATAATTATTTTGTAGTGTAAGAATATCTTTATTGCTTCTATATGCATGTTTATATAGAAGGCTGTATTTTATATAAGACTATATTTTTTTCAGTTTTACGCATTTTTTCACATAATGCTCTACTATGCGAAAAAATAAGTGAAGTAGAAGTAATCTAGTGTTAAGTCACTTCATTCCAATGTTGGGTGGCAGAAGTCAGCGCTCCGCTGTCTCCCTTGTAAGAAACGAAAATAATTAAAATACCAGTTCCTGAGAGGGAATCGACAAGAAAACCATCATCATCACGCTTACTATTCCACAGCAACACGGAGACAATAGAAAAGTCAAAATAAAAAAAAATCCTATTGAAAATTGAATCCATGACTATATAGAACCATTTTTATTAATTTCAAGCTCACCTATGAACAAATCTCTTCGCCTCCAAATATTTGCATCCCTTACATATATCGAGGGAGCATAGCAGCAAGTCTTTCATAGTTAGAGCGCTCGCCCTTTCCGGTCGAGGGCGACTTTCTCGTAGGAAATTCTTTAGATCACCACCCGCTAGTAGTTCTAGCACTATGAATCTAGGAAACAATGTATAATTAAAATTTAAAACTATACTTAACAAAGTTTTAGTTTAATCGTGTTCATCAGTCTAAAACTTCATATTAAAGTGATAAGTTAATAATAATTATTAAGAATCAAGGCAGATTTTCCTCAAGAAACGTATATTTCTTCGTAACTTGGTTGATAGTGTAAATGTAATTTTTTTTCTTGTTTTATTTTTAGTCGATGCTACATCCCGCACACAGCACTGTGGAGACAGGGCGTCAAGACACTACATTCTCTCTCTTCTATACTTTCTACCAAACTTCGGAACATTGCAATTGACGTGACGAAATTAAGCCGTCCACAGCACATTAACCGCTCTATTTCTTATCAGAGTGGAAAAATTATAATAATTCATTTCTAATCATTTATTTCAATAGGAATTGAACCCATAACCTCTGTTGAACAGTGTCTTACTACAATATAACGGCCTTTATTTTTAATTTACTTAAATGTTATTTAATTTTAATTTTGGTAAATTGCCACGAAGCATACACCAGTCCAGCCTCCGTTAGCTACTAGATACACTCCAGGTACCTGGGATGCCTGTCAAAGCAGACTCCGATGAGGTGCACAATGTTGGGGTGGTTGAACTTGGCCATGATGGCCGCCTCCATGAGGAAGTCGCTCTCGGCCTGGCCGGTGGACAGCTCGGGCAGCGTCTTCACGGCCACCGGCATCTCCACGCTGTCGCCGGCGCGGTGCCGGTACAGCCCCTGGTACACCTCCCCGAACGCGCCCTGGCCCAGCGCCCTGGGGGAACGTCGTGTGTCAACTACATACCTATCATCTTATCAACTTCACGATAAATCCTCTAATAATGGTTTTATAATTTAAGAAAAAAAAATAATAGATTTATTGAAATTATTTTAATTAAGTGGCTCCACCTGTCTAAAGCTTTAAAAAATGTAAAAATACGAACTTGACCAGCTTCAAGCTTTCTCTGGCAACTTTGGGGAGTCCTCTCACATCTACTCCTTGTGGCAAAAAGGCCTCGCTCCCGTAGTGCGGGTTGAAAGCCATGTTGAGAGAATCTGGTCCTCCGGGAGCTGTTCGGAGACGGTGGAGCTGAAGTTCTTGTTGGCGGATTTGTTTTTGTATAGCGTCTGCTTCTTTTTTACGTTGGTATTTGTTATCTGTTTGTTAAAAAAAACAATAGTATTGGGTATATCATATATTTTTATTTTCTGGAAAACAGCTTCATTCAACAGATTATTAAGAAAATTGGGCGGTATGTAGGAAACACAGTATCACTGTGTTACATACACCTGCAGAATAGACACTGCGGGAGCTAAAAAAAAATAACAGTCTTTTCGAAAAATATTTACTTAAATATATTTAAAAAATTTTATAGTTTTAAATCTATAATATACATGTATAAATACTGTAATAATATGTATAAATACTTAATGTGTAATAATATATATAAATACTTACAAACATGCAAAGAAACGACGAGTATGACTCCAACGCACAGCACCACTATGAAGGACAGGACTATCAGCGAAATCAACCACATTTGAGGCCAGCCCTCATCCACTGGGAAACAAAAATATTATTATTTTATGATAATACATCTTTTGTTATAAGTGAAGTTTAATAACTTCTAATTTAATTGCTTAATTACAGAACAAATAACTTATTTTTTAGCGTCACGCCGTATCCCGCATATAGCCTGCTATATGCAGGCAGAGGAAACCCAGCTGTAAGGCACTCCGTTCTCCACGTGCCATCTTATTTCGAGTCAATGCGTGTTAGAGTGGAACTTAACTTCGCGGTTTGCCAACCAGAAGGGCAAAATGAAAAGATGTCATGGCACAGCGACGATTGTGTTAGAGTCCCACTCCAGAAAATATGTTGTTATTAAGTAATATATTAATTTCTTCGCTTTGCTACCGAGTCCCGCGACTCGACACGCAATGCCTCAAAAAATCGACGGAAAGGGGGGAACGGACGGATGAACGAACGGATGTCTTAACATTAGGTTCCCTCTACCTATACCTACCGCGGTGTGCGGGATACAGCGTGAAGCTAAAAAAATTTATGAATCGTCGAGTGGATGTTTTGATACTTACATATACATTTAGTGGGATCGTTGGCGTCCGTCGTCCACGACGCGGGACAATAACATTTAACTTCACTTCGGTACTCGTTCATCGCCACACAGCGGTAGTTGCAGCCGCATTTCTGTTATATAAATAATATTACAAATATATTTTAAAGTATTATGATCCTCACTCGGGGGAATCAATTGTTATTTCTTAATATCTTCATTTCTTCGCTCTGGCTCCAAGGCAAAAGCCCGGCGTTGAATTCCGCCACTTGGCACGCAATATCTCGAACAATTCGGTGCAAGTTGGGAACAGCGTGTCTTACACGCTACGTTTCCATTGCCTACCCTGCTGTACACGAAATACAGCGTGAAGCTGTGAATTCTCATAATTTTTTAGCGTGAAATTGGTAATTATTGCCTTTTGAATGACATACATATTATTACTGTTTATGTACGAGTATGGAGTAAGGCTTAGTGGTCAGCGCGCTTGGACTTGGTAAAAATAGAGAGGCGCATTCGATTGTCGCTACGAAAAAAAATATATGTTTTGTAAAACAGCGACCCAAACGCTGTTTCGCCACTGCGCGATTAAACTTTTTGAAGCCAAATTAAAATTATAATGTTTACTACAACTATATATGAAGTTTCATCTAAATCCGTTCAGTAGTTTTTGCGTGAAAGTTGAACAAACACCCATCCTCACAACCTTTTTTTTTAAACACACAACACACATACATGTACGGCAGGTATGATCAGCACTTCGCCAGGTCCAGTTCTCAGCGCCATACTGACTTCAGCGTAGTCCCTGACGCCGCGCACGTTGTCCACGTACGACCACCCGCCGCCGCCGTGCTGGCCTTCACCTTCGTTTGTATTACCACCTGGATGAGAACAAAATTGTTGGTTAATATATTTTTTTTACCATCACGTTGTATCCCACATGTAGCAGGGTAGGCAGAGGGAACCTAGTGTATAATGTATTGTCCTTTCCTAGCTTTAGTAACAAGAGAAAGTGCAAAGTGAGCCGTTGAATTCCGTCGCTCAACGTACAGCATCTCTAAAATTGAACGTACATAGTAAACGGAATGTAAAGACATTCCGTTCCTCTCCCAGAGCGAGGGAATGACAATATATTATTCATATTTAGGAGTGGTACGATAACCATACAAGATATCCTCAATTTCAAAATCAATTTAAAATGTTTTTTTTTTCAATTTTTAATTAAAAAAAAAACGCTTTACGCCTTGTGTTGTGATTCGAACGAGGAATTAAAATAAATGGATTATTTCACTGAATGGGAACCGTTCCCACTACTGTCGCATTTACAGTCAGTTGCTGTGCTGTAGGGCATAACAGCCTTAAATTAATTGTTTATATTTATGAGGCTAAAGTAGCGACGTGGGACACCATAGACTGTAAATGTGATGGCATAAGCACTCGAAGAAAATGTCTTTCTCTGGTCATAAAACAAAGCACGCCATTGTTCTCCGCCACTAAACCTTATAATAAAATTGTAATTTTAAGTATTGATTATCATACATGTTGAAGTATATTTTTAAATATAAAAAAATCTTTAAGTAAATTATATCAATAATACGTAGTCAAGTGTTTACCAAATAGCAATAGGTATATTAAAATAAAAACTACCAATACTCACCAACCCATCCTCCCCCGCCACCGCCCCTCAAACACCCCCCACCTCCACCTCCAAACCCTCCGTCAGCTCCCCCCGAACACGCTAACCCGCCAAACCCGCCTTCACGCAACGCTGTACCTTTAACCACTTCGAAACCAGGGGTTATGGGACCGGAACGGGATATCCAACCACCACCTGCACCTGGAAATAATATAAATAATATAACAAAATAATCTTTCTTCACTTTACTAGTTCTTGCGCACTCTGTGCACTTAATAAACAGTACTAGTGTAGCGCCTATGCGCGGCCTATTATTGAGCTATATAATAAATAAACAGTAAAGCAAGAAAGCAAGAAATTTCTTCAAGAATATGAATTATACGAAAAAAAAACTAGACAAAAACGTATACATTTTAAACACAACTTCTATATTCAATTCTTACCAGAAGTTTTCCCCGGATATCCATACATGTATCCGGACTCGGGTGTGGTATTGGTTCTCCCCCTTGCGTGTTGGGAGCCATCGTCTCTGAACACTCCGACTGAGAGGCCTCCGCCACCTCCACCCACTAAGAGGGGTATTGCTTGACCGTCTTTGTCTAACTGTTAAAGAAACAACATAAAAAATTATAAAACCAGAAAAAAAGCTAAGCCAGAAAAAAGGCTGAACATGTTTTCTTAAATGTGGCGCCTTTAAAACAAACAAAAAAAAAACCATTTGCGAAATGTGGCATCAATCAGGCGGACATACACTTACACATATACACAGATATTTCAAACTTATTACACCCCAATGTCGGGGTCTAAATAAATAATGGGTAAAAAAATATATAAACCTACTTTGCTTAAAATCATACTACAATAAATGGAATTTTTAAATCAGTACGTTTTACTTAAAATTCAATATAATATATATTTTTTTAAGCTTCACGCTGTATCCCGCGTATAACTGGGTAGGTAGTGGGAACTAGGAAATGTGACACGGAGCTCAACGCCACGCTTTGTCATGTTACCAGAATGAAAATGTTAAACAATTGATTTCCCCGAGTGGCAATCGAACCCACATCCTGAGCTACATATTTGCTAAACGTATATTTTTATATAGGAATCTTTTTTGATTTATTAAATTGTTTTACACTAACTTTCACTTTCGATTTTACAACTTTTTCAATTCATAAGAAACTAAATTTATCTAATAATTTAACAAATCTAACCTAATCTACGAAACAAAAAATGTAGATATGTTCACTTTACACTACAAGTATGATAAAAACAATTAGCCAAGTTCCCTAAAAACTAAAATAAAAAATATCATAATTCAAAAAGCGTAAAAAAATCCTTGTTCCCACATATACATTAATATCCCCTATACTATACTTTAAACCAGGGGTTCCCAACCTTTTCTTGATCAAGGACCACTTTTGTATCACTCTTGGTAACAGGGACCACTATGCATATAGGTATAATAAAGATTAACTGTGATAATTAAACAGAAACTTCGCCTCACCATCCCCAGTCATAAAATTAAAATCGTTCGCGGACCATATCTAAGCTTCTGCGGACCACTGGTGGTCCGCGGACCACTGGTTGGGAACCACTGCTTTAAACTAAACAAAATATATATATTACCAGAAACACATAGGTAGCTCCCCCTCCTCCCCCGCCGCCATCGTTCACATGAGTATTCCTCACTTCATGGGTTTTGCTTGTAAACACTTGTAGCGTTTCATTTATGTCCCTTCTAGAACATTCTTGACTTTCTTGAGCTGATAATGTCTGTGAAAACAAATTTTAATCGTAAATTATAAATGTGTAATAAAAAATAAATTGTTAATCGTTATTTAAATTTAAATGTATATTTAGAAATTATAGACATTTTTTAATATAGTTAAAGAAATGGTTTGCTTGAGAAAGAAATTTAGCAAAAAATAAAAAAAAAATAGTTTGTTGTATATAATAATGCTAATTGTGCGTTTAGTCGATAGTAGTTTACCATTGAACAAAAGCATTTTAAGTTTTATAATAATTAATTGACATTAAATATGAAAATATTTTAACAAAACAAGAAATTCAATTAAAAGTCATTTCCAACAAAATACAATAAAAAAATTAAAAAGACGGTAACGTTTGGCGCTCCCTTCTCTCTGATTTGTCCGCTGGGGATACAGCGTGAATTAAAGTTAAAAAAGACTTATAATCTTTACAAACCTTTTTACAAGCATTCATGCCCTGCTGTCCAATCATCATATACAACTTTTCCCCCTTATGCAGTTCAAAGAGTCCCCGCGCTTGAGCCCCGTGAGAGACTCCCGCCCACATAGACCCGAGGCCCCCTGAAGCCCCCGTCGCTATTATACTGAAGAAACATTGTATTGGTTAAATTAAATCAAATGTATATTATTGGAGGCTAGTCATGGCACAGGGGCACAAAGTGTGACTGTAAAGTCGACTGATTATGGGTTCGATCTCAACTTGAAGATTAAATATTTATTAAATTTATATTTTCATTTTTTCTCTCTGGTATCGAGGCGAAGTGCGTCGTTGAGTTCCACCATTCAACATGCAATGCGTCCAGAATAACAATACACAATCGAATGGATAGCTTTTTCTATTTTAAATACGTTAAAAAGGAGAAATAGGAGACAGCTTCAATCGAGACTGTCTCTAGGATAGCTGGTTCTGACTATAATCGTGACGGTTCTAGGTTTGATTTCCATTAGCAGGAAATAATTATTTATTTTTTTTGCTTTGGTAACAAGACAAAATTTCGCTACTTAATGCACAATTTCTTAAAAATTGGGTGGAGCGTACACGCGGCATGCAACGGGGCATCTTAACACTAAGTTCCTTTTACCTGATATGTCAGCAAAAGCGTGATGCTACCTTTTTGTGTGTTTCGAAGTAACATAGTAACAATTAATATATACTCACGTATACAAAGTTTCAGAGGGCACTTCCCACACTTGTATACCTTGATATGGGGGTTTATGTAACACTGTGACTGATACAGGAGTATTATTGTATGCGATTTCACACATAGTTTGATTTGGACCGAAACGTCCTGTTGAACCACATGTTGAGAAGCGGTAAACTGAAATGAAGTAAGGGTTAATTTTATTCCTATTAGAACATTTACTATAAAACTTTAAAATGAGTACTTTATTATATCATGGAATTATAGGTACGTGATACATTCTTATTTTTTGTAGAGATTTTATTTTCAAACAAAATAACATTACGTTTATATTATAATATTAAAACTAATACAGAAGATATAAATTTGTTTTTAAAACATAATGTCATTTACAGTAACAACATTTATAACAAAAAAAATATTTATTTTGTTACTTACATGTCTCCTCCACGAAATCTTCATGAGGCGTAGTTTTCTCTTCAAATATAGGATCGTAGTAATTATAATCACCAAGTTCAGTAGAATTTATGTTTAGACCAAAACACTCGGGAGCCATGGAAAAATCATCGATGGCCGAGTCCGAATAAATCCGCATTCCCATGCGAGTTTTGAAAAGGAAATAGTACCTAAAATTGAGAAAATAGTATAAATAATAGTATTTATATTTTTAACGGATAGTATACAATTATTTTTGATTTCATCATAGTGTAAATGAACGCGATCTTCGCAATTCAGCCCTTTATAGAGAGACATACTCTAGACCACTCACTCTAACTTGAAAAGCACATTGATAATACTTATATTTTTTTTTCCTCAATCTACATACTTGGGGAAATGGAAATAATCTAAATGTATTCTATCTCCGAGTTGGGAATCGAATCCTCAATCCCCGCATTCACCGTCAGATGCTAGTCAGACGCTAGACACCACGATAATTTTTTATATTTAATTGTCTGTCGTACATGAAAATTTTTAACAATTTCACATTTTCCTATTTGAAATTAAGGTATTCTGTAATAGTTCAATGTTAAGTTTTGTATAAAAATAATAATGAGATTAAGAATAATAAAGTCTTGTTTAAATTGGTCCAGTATTTCCAAAGTATGCAAACCGGTAGATAGATACATTTTTTTTAATTTATTCATATATTATATTTTATTTTTCAGATTCACGTTGTATCTCGCACATATCAGCGTAGGCAGTAGGCGCATTTTAAATTTTTATAAATATGTAGTTTTTTATAAATATAGCCACCGCACTGACACTTTATATATTATTTAAATATAGTAGGATAGATAAGCAATAAAAATAAAATATATTATATTAAAAAAATATCTAACAATTTTTACAGTAGAAATTTCCAACGCCTTCATGATTCATAAAAAATATTATTTGAACTCAATTAAATATATTTTCTTGAAAGATAATTATATTAACTTGGCGCATCGCAACCGTGCAATGAAATCCTTGCCAAACTAAATATTAAAAATATTAACACAATAACCCCAATATATTGTAGATAAAAGGCAAGAGTTTTAATTTATTTATAAATTCAGTTACGCGCTGTATCCCACATAGCAGGCAGAGGCAGAGGGAACCTAATCTCTATATATAATAAGACATTAAAAATATTTTGTCTGTACATTTAGTAATTTTGACTGAAATGGATAGAGGAACACTTAAAAAGAATAATAGAAAGCAAAAAGATTTTTTTTGAATTTCTTGTCTGTCTGTCTGTCTGTCGACATATTTCTGTCCGCATTTTTCTCTGAAAGTACTGAACCGATTTACTTAAAAGTTTCACCAATTGCTTTGTTTTAACTCAACTTAGGTACTAAAGTTTGGTTCATCAAAATCGGTTCATTAAAAAAAAAATATCGTCATTTGAATGAACTCTGAGTTTGCCTGCGAATGTTAAGCAATTAGTTAGTTAGTTTAAGTAATAGCGCTGGTAAGATTCCTGGCTAAAGAATGACATTCGAAACGTCTTGATTATATGACTGTTGATAAAAATATATATTTTTGAAGCACTATTATACAATATTTTATACAAAATAAAGTAAACAAGGCTAGTCGTGGCGCAGCGGCACGAGGTGTGACTGCAAAACCGACTGGTTGTGGGTTCGATCCCCACTCGAGGAGATGAAATATTTACTTAAATTTATATTTCCATTTCTTCGCTCTGATGTCGAGGTTAAGCGCGGCGTTGAGTTCTGCCACTCAACACGCAATGCCTCCAGAATTCGGCAGAAAGTGGGGAACGGAGTGTCTTAACACTAGGTTCCCTCTGCCTACCCTGCTGTGTGCGGGATACAGCGTGAAGATGATTATTATTTGTTTTATTTTATTATAGTTGTCAATCAATTCTGCTTATTAAATCAATAATCATGTATTTTAAGCGGGCGAAGCCGTGGACGGGCCGCTAGTGTAACCTAAGATACTTCGTTCCACTCTTACCGAACAGTTTTTGAAACTATACGTGAATGGCATCGTCATGTTTACGTTAATTCGTGTTTACACGGCGACCTCTGCTATAATAATTTAATTATAAATTATAATCATTTCTCCAAGTAGGGATTGAACCCACAATCATCACCTGATTCACTCACTACGTACGGGTCACTGTACAGTGCACTGTACTGCTACAGCTTCAAAAAAATGTTGATACCACATCCAGCAGCTGTTAAAGCTTAGTAGATTAAGGAAAGACGCAAATTCGATATCCGTAGCGGTAAATAGGAGCTACGAGATGAAGATTCAATTTTTTATATAGACATCTCCGTTGCTGTAGCAGAGTAGGAAGAACAACTTTACTAAGGTATTGTTCTATAAGATTCCGTTTATAATATCTTTTCCTTTAATATCCTTTAAAAAAAAACTGATAATACTAGGTACAGAAATTTTGTGAGCAGCGTTTATCTCCATTTATTTATTTATCATATCTAAAGGCAGTCGTGGCGCAGAGTTACAAGGGACTGTAAAGCGACGGTTGTGGATTCGATCTCCATTCGAGGGAATGAATTATTATTTACTAATGTTTTCATTACCAAGTAAAAAGGCACTAAGTAAAAAGCTCTGCGTTGAGGTGGTCATTCGTTGCCGTAATGCCTTGAAAAATTTGGCGGAGTGAGGAACGAAGTGTCTTAACGCAAGGTTCTCTCTGCGAAAACGAAACACTCTAAAACTGAGGTTAATTTTCTTTTACAATCACTACGCAGTATCTCTTTATAACAAAAAGTGTGACAGTATATAAAAAAAATATTACTATATTTTCTCCACGAAACCAGTAAAATAATATCCAAAAAAAGTGTTAAGTATTAATAAAATTATTGTAAAATTTGAAATGTCTATATTTCCAATACACTATTCTGTAATTTAAAAAGAAAATGAATTTTCCCATATCTAGTACAAATAGCACTATCACACGAAAGTTACTTTGTAATATCAAGTTTTGTACGTAATACTTTTACGTTATACAATAAAATTTTTACAAATATAGAAATTATATGTGAAAATTGAACCTAAAACCGTTGCGCCCAGTACGCCATAAATACAAATTAATTACAGTGATAATTTTATTTACTTCATTATATTTCATAATACATGAGAACTGAGAAGTATAAATTAAAAAACCGGACAAGCGCGAGTCGGCCTCGCCCACGGAGGGGTCCGTACAAAATTTGGAGGCCTCGAGCTTTTAAAAAAATCAAGTCCTTTTATCGGAAACCTTGAACTAGCGGCTTTAATAGCAAATTTTGCCCCTCTCTTAAGAAAAATATCAAAATCATTCACGTTGTATCCTGCACACAACAGGGTAGGCAGAGGAAACCTAGTGTTAAGACACTCCGTTCCCCACTTTTTGCCCAAGTCTGGAGGCTTTGCGTGTTGAGTAGCAATAGAAATATAAATTTAAATAAATATTTCATCTCCTCGAGTGAGGATCGAACCCACAACCAATCGGTTTTACAGTCACATTTTGTACCCCTGCGCCACGACTGGCCTCAATTTCAACTGTATTGAGGCACGGAATCCTAAAAAAATATACGCTATACATACTTTTGAAATAAATATAACAAAATTGGTTATTTCAGGGTGTTTCAAGACCCAAGTTATGATTATTCTGGGATGGTTAATCCCCATAGAGTCCTTCCTTCACTAGCATACAATGTAGTATTAGATTACATGATATTTCCAGAGTGAAGCCAATCTAGTTACGTCGATATATTGTTGGAATTTCATTGTAACTGCCATTCAGTTTCAGATTTATAAATAGATATATGCGAAATGTGGATACATTGTTGAGACTGATGTACAGCGGGATAGCAACTGACTGTAAGTGCGACGGTTGTGGGTTCGATTTCCACTCGGTGGTAGGAATTATTTTCATTTGGTCACTGTGGTGGTGGTGTGTAGCGCGGTGTTGATTTCCGCCACGAAACAGTCCACACGCAGTTTTATATTTGACCAATGGTATTTTAAAAAACATTGTATATTTTTAGTGTTATTACTACTATTTTTATAAGTATTAATAATATTAAAACAGTAAAAAAATATTGAAACTTTCTAATAATTTAATTTTATTTATCTACTAGCGGCCCGCCCACGGCTTCGCCCGCTTAAAATACATGATTATTGATTTAAGCAGAATTGATTGACAACTATAATAAAATAAAATAAATAAATAAATCAGCTTCACGCTGTATCCCGCACACAGCAGGGTAGGCAGAGGGAACCTAGTGTTAAGACACTCCGTTCCCCACTTTCTGCCGAATTCTGGAGGCATTGCGTGTTGAGTGGCAGAACTCAACGCCGCGCTTAACCTCGACATCAGAGCGAAGAAATGGAAATATAAATTTAAGTAAATATTTCATCTCCTCGAGTGGGGATCGAACCCACAACCAGTCGGTTTTGCAGTCACACCTCGTGCCGCTGCACCACGACTGGCCTCACACCCTATAATAGAATGACAAACAAACATAAAGACAACATACAACAACATATATAATATAAAGACAACTATAATGACTTCTAATATGATTTTTTGTTACTTTAATCTGTAATATTCTATTATGACTTTTTTTACGACATTATCGTAACTTCTGTAAGAATTTTTAATTGTTTCGAACTAAAAAATATGACCAATGTCGATATTTGATATTCATAAAATATACATAAAGCTAATTATTTATTATATATAATATATATATATATATATATATATATATATATATATATATATATATATATATATATATATATATATATATATATATATATATATATATATATATATAAATTAAATTAAATTAAATTAGCTTCACGCTGTATCCCGCACACAGCAGGGTAGGCAGAGGGAACCTAGTGTTAAGACACTCCGTTCCCCACTTTCTGCCGAATTCTGGAGGCATTGCGTGTTGAGTGGCAGAATTCAACGCCGCGCTTAACCTCGATACCAGAGCGAAGAAATGGAAATATAAATTTAAGTAAATATTTCATCTCCTCGAGTGGGAATCGAACCCACAACCAGTCGGTTTTGCAGTCACACCTCGTGCCGCTGCGCCACGACCGGCCTCATCATATATATATGAATATATATATATATATATATATATATATATATATATATATATATATATATATATATATATATATATATATATATATATATATATATATATATATATATATATATATATATATATATATATATATATATATATATATATTTGTAACATTACGTTCTTTTTACCTATGTTATGTTTTTTAAAGCTCTGTTAAATGTGCTGATGTCACTTAATAATTGTACTGCTTCAGAAACAGTCTTAAATGTAAAATTATTAATTTGGTTAAGGATTCATAATATTCTTTGTAAAATAACTGTAATGTTTGCATATTAACTCCTGTTTGCATATTATTAGATAAATGAATAATTGGTAAATATGTAGTTATTACAGAGTACACGTAGAAAGGATATTTTTAGGCATTTTTATATAGATTTATTTCAAACGAACGAACGAACCAAAAAATCTATGTATTTACTTGATATTTCTTTTCACGACTGGCCTTGTTTACTTTATTGTATAAAATATTGTATAATAGTGCTTCAAAAATATATATTTTTATCAACAGTCATATAATCAAGACGTTTCGAATGTCATTCTTTAGCCAGGGTCATACCAGCGCGATTTCTATATAACATTCGCTGGCAAGCTAATGCCTTGAGTTCATTCAAATGACGATAACTTTTTTTTTAATGAACCGATTTTGATGAACCAAACTTTAGAACCTAAATTGAGTTAAAACAAAGCAATTGGTGAAATTTTCAAGTAAATCGGTTCAGTAGTTTCAGAGAAAAATGCGGACAACAATATGTCGACAGACAGACAGACAGACAGACAGACAGACAGACAGACAGACAGACAGACAGACAGACAGACAGACAAGAAATTCAAAAAAAAACTTTTTGCTTTCTATTAGTCTTTTTAAGTATCCCTCTATCCATTTCAATCAAAATTACTAAATGTACAGACAAAATATTTTTACTGTCTTATTATATATAGAGATAAATATCCGTTCAGTCACTTTAACTTATTAGTAAGTAGACTTTATATATTCAAAAACTAATAGAACAAGCACAACCATGGCATTTTAATATTTTCAGTAGAAATTACCATTTACATTTGAAAAAAATTATTTTATTATTAAACAACATACCTTCTAGTAATATTCGGTAAGAATATCCCAGCTCTCAGCCAATTCTCTCCCTTATCCTTTGTAGAGAACCAGAGTGAAGTAGTGACATTCCCTCTCGGTGTCAACTCCACAACATCCACACTTAGTGACCCGTAATTCCGTCCATTTTGTTGGTAGTAGAATCTTATCTGTAGGGAAATTTATTTTCTTTGTATAGCGAATAAGAATAATTAACGTATTTTCTAGGTAACTAGATAATCGCTTCGCGCTTTGTCTACAAAGAAAAATAATTTGAGTATAATCATTCCCTCGAACGGGAATCAAACTTACGACCATTGCGTGACAACATCTAAATTACAAAAACTTCTAAACCTAAAAACTTATATAAAAAACTTACCATACAACAATTATAATAAGTAGAATTTATATCCCCATGGACTTTCGGTGGTGGGTTAAAAACGACCGTCTTCATAACAGCGGTGGACGCGAAATCGGCCCTTTCCTTATTCGGTCCAGTCACATTCATGTTTACGAAGAAGTAATAGCCTACGCAGGTTGAGTAGTTCATACGCGAAGGTGACAGTGGTATGGGGTTCGGGGTCGTGTGGAGTAATGGTCCACATGTGTGGTCGTAGTTTGGACCTGTTTTGTCGGTTGGCGTTGGACCGCTATGACGAGACCATTTTAGGATGGGCCTAGAATTATTTTTTTGTATTACAGAGATGTAATTAATAAAGTAAATTATTATTTTCGGTATATTTCTTTTCAAATGAGATTATCATTTTTTAAATGAATTTAAAGAGTCTGTTTAGATCGTTTATAGATGAACATATTATATTCAATATTAAAATTATTAAATTAATATTAGATTTTTTGCGGATTAAAGTTAACCAATATTTTTTTTAAGTATTGCTATAATTATGAATGCAATAATTATAAAACATCAACATTATTTTAGAAATACAAGTAGAAAGAACTTACTGTGGTACATTTTCAAATCCACACGCGTCTTGTTCAAAATTACAATACGAGCCGTACGGCATTTTATCTGTAACAAGCAATATTAGTAAATGGAAAAACAAATTGCGGCGTTGAGTTCCGCCACTCCACAAGCAATGCCTCCAGAATGCTACAGAAAGTGGGGAACGGAGTGTCTTAACACTAGGTTCCCTCTACCTACCCTGCTGTGTGCGGCATACAGAGTAAAGTTGATGATGAAAATGCACTGTTGTGGACCAGGATAGATAACTAATAGTATATCTTTGTGATGATTCTGAGTTCAAATCTAATTTGAAGGATATATAAAATATGGATATTTTGACCATTTAATTGCGCAAAAGTTATGGTAGGCTTGGGTTCACTTGTCTTCAGTATATGAATGGCGGATGACGAATTACGGATGGTGGATAACAGATGACGGATGACGATGAACACAGCGAACAGTAGGTATAAATAAATTTTTTCAACCTTTTATATATCACCCAATACAATACACAATTGGGATCGTGTATTTTTTACGTACCACAATTTTGATTTTCATCGCTTCCATCATCACAGTCCTTCACCAGGTCGCACACTTGCTGCAGTTTAATGCATGATTCTTTCTGCAAATATATTTTAATATTAAAACATAAGGAGTGACAAAATTAAGAGAAAATCTAGTAAAACCAGTTTAGGGGTTATGCAGAAAGCGAAGAACTTAGGGTAGTTCTTCGCTTTTCTGCCCATTTTAAGAAAACATAAAATAATTTTTTTGATCAGAAGTTGTTATTGCCTCGCAGTGGCACAGTGGCCTAAACTGGTTGTGGGTACTATATCCACGTAGAAAATGCATTTCTTCATTTTCCGTAGCATTTGTTAAATTACACTACTTGAATCCAATATCTTGAATTCGGAAATCCAAGAATAGAACTCCTTAACACTATATTTCTTTCTTCCTAATATGTTATTTGCGTGATAAGTCGTGAATGTAACAGAAAAATATAGTAACACTCATAATATAAAACTGTTATCATTTTATTTTCAGATACCAATATATTTGTAATTATATAATTCAAAAAGGAAGGAAAGCTGAAAATAGCATCTTTTTGAAGCAAACATTTAATTCTTTTTAAATTCTTCAAAAATATAGGACGATCAGAAATAAATACGTAACTATATAAAGAAAGTGGGTCAGTTTCAACTGAACATTTCAAATGATTTTATTTTTCTTGCTTAAATATCTTATATATTGACGGTACACTGTCATAGTTTGGATATAAAGTTGTGGGTTCGATTCCTATTAGATGTAATAGTTTTATTTTGAACATTTTCGTTTGCTTGGGTCTCTCAAATTCATAATAAGTTCTTTGATTTTCACGATTATTACACATTTTAAATAAAACTATTTTAACCGGATTAATCGCGTATATTTTGCATGTTTATACATTTTTGGAAACCCGACGTTTCGAACACTTTGCAGTAGTCCGTGGTCACGGGTAGACTGAGGTGGCATTCGTCTGTCAGTTGACATAATTATTATATCAAACTACCGCCAACGATTTCTTAATTGCCTCGCGTACTGCCCTGGATTCCTGCAGAATGAGCTGATGGTATCTTGCCCTCTGGTATGGTGGGTTTGAGACTTCAATGATTTTATGAGTGGGTCCTAGGTGGTAGAAAGCTTCCAGCCGTCCTCTCTATTGAAATTAGGGTGTTTTTGTATTTCAATAGCCACCCACAGTAGAGAGACAGCCGGCACTTCTACCATATGTGAAGGGAGTTACAGACAGGATTGGCAACATCTTAAGAAGAGCTTCCATAAAAACCATATTCAAGCCTAACAAGAAAGTGGGCCAATTCTTGAGACCAGTAAAAAGTAATATTCCTTTACAGAGTGCAGGTGTATACAAACTAGACTGTGACTGTGGCTTATCATACATAGGTCAAACAAAGAGAAGCATCGGTGTTAGGGTGAAAGAACACATTTCTGATATCAAGAATGGGCATGTATCGAAGTCAGCTGTGTGTGAGCATACTGTGGATAAACCCAGCCACTACATTAGGTTTGATAAACCCCAAATCCTCGCTAAGGAAAACAGATACATTCCTAGAATGATCCGCGAGGCTATTGAAATACAAAAACACCCTAATTTCAATAGAGAGGACGGCTGGAAGCTTTCTACCACCTGGGACCCACTCATAAAATCATTGAAGTCTCAAACCCACCATACCAGAGGGCAAGATACCATCAGCTCATTCTGCAGGAATCCAGGGCAGTACGCGAGGCAATTAAGAAATCGTTGGCGGTAGTTTGATATAATAATTATGTCAACTGACAGACGAATGCCACCTCAGTCTACCCGTGACCACGGACTACTGCAAAGTGTTCGAAACGTCGGGTTTCCAAAAATGTATAAACATGCAAAATATACGCGATTAATCCGGTTAAAATAGTTTTATTTAAAATCTCTCAAATTCACCAAGCTCCACCAATATGCAGGAAATATGGCAGAAGGAGCAATATTGTCTGAATTTTGAGAATTAGCTTTTGAAGTTTGATTTGTATTGCAGAAAGAAAACACAATTTTTTAAACTAATACTCTTTGTTAGTTTTACATACATTAAAATTTCATATAAAAACATCCTTTTTTAATAAAAAAGGATTTCCAATTATTTCAAATTTCTCGTAAAATCCTGCGCCATCGTAGCAGAGTAGGACAGCGTCTTACTGTAAATGTGATGATGGTGGGTTCGATCCTCACGTACGGGGTAAGATTATGTTCAAACAATGCTCATTTCCTCTATTCCTTTCTCTGGTAACAAGATCATTCACGATTGTGAGGGACGGAACCTGACGGAACCCTTGCCTATCTTGTTATATGCGGGAAATACCATGAAGCTAGAAATAAAAAGTATAATACTCACATTCATAATCTTACACTTAAGCTGGCCATTCTGGCATTCGCCATTGAACACGGGTGGTTCAGGCAAACACTCCACCATGCGTATGTTGTCCACCGCTATGTGAGGCAGTGTGTGGGACACACCCACGTAACTTGGCCGGGTTATCTCTATTATTATACGCACCTCTTGTTGGACTTTGCCGATTATGAAACTCATTGGTTCCCAGCTGGGGACAAGATTTGTTTTTATAAAACAAGTAAAAGTATAAAAATGTCTGAATCTTAAAATGGAGTAAGTAAAAAAAAGTGATATTAAAAACTAAACTAAAACCTTATTTTAAAATTCTACGATAATTTCTTATAAACGTAATTTTAAACGATATATATAAAAAAATAAATGACAAGTTAAATATTTTTCTCTTGTGAACTACTTACTAAACAAATTACTATTTTATTCCAAAAAAACTATCATAATTTTTTATTTACACAGAATTTAATATTGCTTTCAAATTATTATTTACATTAATAAGTTAACTTTCTTTTTTTCATACACAACTCACGCAAGCAAATGGTTTTATTCAGACCAAATTTTATTTTTCATTTCCTTTATCTGATTGAACATAATTTATAGAGAAAAAAGAGAGAAAGCAATATGCTCCATATAAAATAATTAAAAACCACTAAGTATACTCACGCTTCATTATTATTCCCAGCAACTTCCTGCAATATCCATTGCACCTCGGATATAGCCGACTCGGAGACGAGACGGATGCTGGCGTTTTGCATCTTACTTTGATGGAGGCGAGCTTCGAACTAAAAAAAAAATAAAAATATATATATTTGCGTATATTTAAAATATATGAAATATTTAATATTTTCATTTCTTCACTCGGCTGACTAGAAGTGTCTTCATGGAAACGGAGTATCCTAACGCTAGGTTTCCAGATTCCATCTGCCTACTCTACTATGCGCGGAATACATCATGAAACTAAAGTTATAAAAAATTAAACTCCGACGAATAATTGATAAAATTTTAGATTAGATTAGTTTTGATAAATTTGAGGAAAAAATGGAAGATGTTCTAAATAATTTAAATGCAAATTGTAAGTCTGCAATTGTGTGCGGAGACTTCTAACTTCTCTTCTCTAACGAAATCTTATAACGTAACTAACCTTTTCTCTGAACCCACTCCCATAACGAACATATTAGCAACCTGCATAGGTATAGGTTTTTGACCAACTTATTAAAAATAACCTAAGCTCAGATCACGGGGGTCAAAAATTTTTGTTATTTGAAAAAGAAGTCAAAGAACGTAAAACAATAATAATTAGACCAATTACTAATATTAAATCGCTGTACTCATAATATTTCAAAAAACATCCAAAATTTAATATGTTTAGAGTACATTCAAATCTTTTGTATGACAATATTTTCAAATTACTATCAAGTGAATTTGACATTTTTAAGACGAATTTGTTTTATAAAAAATCTAATTTAAATTTCATTTACTGGGCAACTGTTGGTATCTACTGAAGTAGGGACAAAATGTGCGAGATATACAATATGAGGCAATGGAATCACGATGCGGCGTTCCTATACAAATATGAATTTTTCAAAGATATTCAAAAAAATTACTTACGAAATATTCTTTTCACAGCGCGTGAAAGTTAATATTAACCACCACCCAAGTGCATTAACCAATTCACGATCTATGTTAGGACAGCTTTACAATATCAAAATATTTATATCTACTCAATAAACATTGTCTGATAATAAGTTCTTTGATTTTGACGATTATTACACATTTTAAATGAAACTATATTAACTAGATTAATCACGTATTTTTAAGATTTTTCATTTTGGAACCCCGACGTTTCGAACACTTTGCAGTAGTCCGTGGTCACACATGGCGGTAGACTGAGGTGGCATTCGTCTGTCAGTTGATATAATTATTATATCAAACTACCGCCAACGATTTCTTAATTGCCTCGCGTACTGCCCTGGATTCCTGCAGAATGAGCTAACTGTATCTTGCCCTCTGGTATGGTGGGTCCTGGGAGACTTTAAAGATTTTATGAGTGAGTCCCAGGTGTTAGAAAGCTTCCAGCCGCCCTCTCTATCGAAATTAGGATGTTTTTGTATTTCAATAGCCTCGCGGATCATTCTAGGAATATATCTGTTTTCCTCAGCCAGGATTAGGAATTTATCAATGCTTATGTAATGGCTAGGTTTATCCACAGTGTGCTCACACACAGCTGACTTTGAAACATTGTCTGATTAATAGTTTGTCGCGTTAATCAAAATTTAATAAAATAGAAACTTTAAAATTTTTAACTTAGCACATATTACATAATTAAATTAGTACCTACTACTTTATTTACACAATCAAATGGCGCGAACGGCTAGGTTTCTCAGTCTAGTCATGTTATTCAAAGCATCATTGTTGCAAGGTCGTTTGCAGGAGGATTTCGAACAGTCCAGCTCCTCAATAAGGAGACCTTCTAATAACCCTACTTAAGGCCACATATGCTTGACCAGCAGGCAAGAGCTCCGAGCCTAAGTAGGTAACGGCGTAGACGACAATATGCAAGGTACTAAGTACCCTTGCAACCCAACAAACCCAACATAACGCAATTGGTAACTTTAAAATTTTAAACTTAACAGATTTTACATAATTAAATTAGTACTAGTTTATTTACACAACTATATCGAGCGACAAGCTTTTACGTTCATATAAATTGTGTATAATGAGGTTATGAGTAGATAAAATTTAAAAGCAAACATTTTATTTTCTCCTTTTTAGAGCGTTTAAATAAAAGCTTTTTCTAAAAAAGATTTTTTGCTTTTAATTTATTTTTAGTTTTTAGTAATCGCTGGCTAGGTTTCTCTCTTCATCTAATTCAACGCATCATTGTTGCAAGGTCGTTTGCTGGTTAGTTTCGAACAGTCCAGCTCTTCAATAAGTATTATAATATTCTGTTTGTCCGTCAACATATTAAATGCTATACTAAAAATAGTGACAGACATACGACAGGTATGAAAAATAAACACAAACTCCCAGTTATCGCCTTCAAAAAGTAAATAAATGGGCAAAAAGCTATTTATGGGCCTAAGTATACTCTATATCTCTATTATAGTATCATTTCAATTTCATGCAGGATAGCTACTATTGTATTAATTAATTTTGAGAAGAGCAACTATTGAGTTTCTTGCCGACTCTTCTCAGCAGAACTGTCTTCTAAGTCAGTGGTAGCTTTTTAATATATTCATTTTACGATTCAAAAGTGCTTATAATAATCTATTTGAATAAAGAATACTTTGAATTTAAATTAAAACTATTAACGTGATTTATTCCTACGCCTATAGATCTTTTTTTATGGATAAAGACAATGTAAACGAGGGTACGGGTCACCTAATGGTAAGTGATCACCGCCGCCCACGACCCCGTGTGACACCAGAGGTACAGGCTACAGGTGCTTCTTCGGTACATCCATTTATCCATCATAAAATGTTTTTTTTTTTAAACTGTACTAGTACTTCCTGAGATAAGCTCGTTCAACATAGGCGTAGGAAGAGGCTGGGCCGGGTGGTTCGCGCCTACCCCACTTACCCTACCAATAGTCTGGTGCCCATCCCAGAAATATTATTAACAAAGAATTTGCCCCTAAAAATGTTAAGTTAAACTAACCTTACAGAACTCCCACAATCCACGAAATCTGGGAGATTTTATTACCATGTTCTCCATAGTAGGATACACAGGGAGGTACAGGAAGTGACCTGAAAGGAAAAACACAAATAAAATATCAATCGTAAGGGTCGTTGCGGCGCAGCGGCATGCGTATGATTATAAACAACGCGGTTGTGGGTTCGTTTCTCGGTCAACGGAATGAATAATTTTCATTGCTTCGCTCTGGTAATTCAACATCGTACAGACGAAACTACATGTAGGTCTTAGTAAACCAAAAGAGGATTTCTCAAAATTCCCACCTAAAACAAAAAAAACAAGATTTTCCATTTTAGTTATCTATAGTCCATGACAACTAACTTGCAACCATTAACTAGTATGTTATATAATATCCCCATCTCTTTATATTTTACTTCAGACTGTTATCAAATTAAATATTTAAAAGTTAATCTTTTTAGCATCCTCCGTAACATGTTCTCAAGAAGTAACATCTTCAGTTAATTTTGTAAGGGACTTAAGTTTAAAGGTGTAGGTCATGACCCCGTAGGCGTAGCGGCGACTGACCTGTTGAAACGTAGGTGTTTATGGATTCGATTACCCACGCATTGTCTATATATCTTAACTGTTAGAATAAAAATATTGTATGTATATTTTTGTTTTGCTGAAGTTTATTGCATTTTATTATGGTCATAAAAATTGTCGTAATAGAGATTTTATTTCTTTCTCATTTTTTTCTGCTTCACGCTGAATGCCGCATATATGAGGGTAGGATAGGGAATCTAGTGTCAAATTTTGGAGGCATTGTGTATTGAGCGGCGGAAATAAGCGCCGTGCTTTGCCTCGTTACTAGAGCGAGGAAATAAAAATATTACACATGAAATTTCACTTCTTTGAATGTAGTTTAAAATATTTAAAGCCGGTCGTGGCGCCTAATGTCTGAATTCGTATCATTAACTCGCTCTGAGAGCAAAAACGCACTATATTCCGCCACTCGACAAGCGAAACCTCAGGATTAGGAGGGAAGTGGGGAACGGAAGTGTGGAGTTTCTTATCACTAGGTTCCCACATTGTACGGCATATAGCGTCAAAATAATATGTACCAATTCTTTAATAACCATAATATAAGCCCTGCCCAAATCAATATTGGAAAGCTTACACTAGCATTAAACTCTACATTGTTAGAACTAAAATAGAACAAATACCAAGCATTCATTGAGTGCGGGTTCTATTTCGGACGCGTGCGACGCGCAATAAAACTGCATGAAGTAAATACATTGAACTTACAGTCTGTAGGCGTAGCGTTCATTCATATGAATAGATATCTATTAATTCTTTCATTCTGCAGAACAAAGGAGTGCGAATGAACTTTACGTTTTTTTTAAATATATTTTTGCCTTCTTTGTATTAAACGAGGTATGATAAAATAAAGTTCCGTTTGCTACTTATATAAATTTAAAAGGGTATGAGTGACGTTATACCTTAGGTTTTTTTTGAAACCGCAACGATAGCCTCCAAAACCGTTATAAGTATTTTATGACTGTAAAAACGTCGTTTGTATTCGATTCCCAATGAGTAATTTTTATATCCTTGTTCTGATAAAGAGACAAAGCGCAGCGTTGAGTTTCGCCACCCAAAACGCAATGTCTCGAGAATTGGACGATGATGGGAAAACGGAATGTATTAACATTACAATAAGCAGAATACACTGTGAAGCTAAAAAAAATATTTTCATTTTGAAAAAAGTTAATTCATTATATCTATTAATACTTCTTTCATTTGATTGTACTAGCACTTCTTTGCATTCTGACTACTATGGAACTTAAAAAAGTATAGGGAAAAGTATATCCAAAATATACATTTTCATTATTTATGTTACAAAAAAACTCAGCATAGTATCCGCTAAGACACGCCACGTCATCTTTTTAGAACAGAAAAAAAGCCCACAAAATGTGAACGTAAAAAAAAAATAAGGAGCATAAACAAAAAAAATAAAACTCCCCCTCCTAATCTCAACTGGATCCTCAAGTAAGCATAACAAAGACAATTGAGCTAAATTGATCCCCACGACTTCCTTCACACTTGTTTAATATAATTTAACCACTATCACAATTGTAAGGTTAGCTTTTAACAATGTGGCTTGAGGTCGAAAGCAGCCTCGTATAGACTTAACGCCGGTGCGCGTTGTTTCTATACAACAACCAGCTGCTTTTTTTAATATATTGTCGATAGTGGAGCGCGGTTTCACTCGCTTAAACTTATTTTTATATTATACGAGGTCTGTATATTAAATAACGACAATGCGCGCCTAGAGGAGGAACAACTCATGGATTTCACCACCTGGACAACGCACCTGCCCATAAAGCTCTATTTGTAAAGCGGTATTTGCCGATAAACGCACTCCAGTGCTCGAACAAGCGCCTTACTCTCCATATTTGGCACCGAGTGAGTTTTTTTGTTTCCGAAGATAAAATTTGCGTTTAAAAAGACCCAATTTGAGTCGATAGAAGCGGCAAAGCGAAAAACGGCAGAGCACCTAAAGGCTCTCCGCCAAAGAAGACACTACACACCTTTCCATATGTTTTTTTAAATTCTCACTAATTCCATTGTTTGTTACGCGACTGTAAAGTAGACGATTGTGGGTTAGATTGCCATTCGGAGCAATGAAATATTTGATATTTTGATTTACTTACTCTGGCAAAGAGGCAAAGTACAGCGTTGAGTTCCGCCAATCAACAATGCAATGCCTTAAAAATTCGGTGGAAAGTGGGGCACGGAAGTGTCTTAATGGTAACGAAGTGTCTTGACACTACGTTATAAACAAAATTATGTCTTCTTATAAAAAAAATGTCTGTTTAAGTACAATATCTATATTGTCCCGATCTCGCATCTTCGTCATCTCGCTCCCACTAAGTTACTCAGATATGATATGAACTTTGAACTTTTACCTACCTACTACTATTAACTCCATGAGAGTACCCTTGTAAAATGCATTAAAAATTTAAAATATTTAAATGACAATGTTTGTTTATTAAATATGTCTCAAAGTACAATATAAATTACGCTGTTAAAGTTACTTTATTACTGTTAAAGTTACTTTATTTAGCTTTACGTTATATCCCGCATATATAACATTGTAAGCAGGGGGAGAACCTAGAGTTAAGACACTCCGACTCCTAACATAACTTTTATCACAAGGTGAGGAGTTCAGAGCGTTGCCTTTAAGAAGTCCCTTTAAATCAGTGGTTCCCAACCAGTGGTCCGCGGACCACCAGTGGTCCGCAGAAGCTTAAATATGGTCCGCGAACGATTTTAATTTTGAGACTGGGTATGGTGAGGCAAAGTTTCTGTTTAATTATCACAGTAAATTTTTATTATACCTATATGCATAGTGGTCCCTGTTACCAAGAATGATATAAAAGTGGTCCTTGATCAAGAAAAGGTTGGGAACCCCTGCTTTAAATGTATACTATCGCTTCCCTCCACTGCCCAAGATACTCTCTCTACTTAATAAAATTCAAAATTACTATGACGAATGAAAATATGAAGTTCGAAGTACTTGTTTACTTGAAGCACGATAAAGTTTTAGCACAAACTGAGATCTTACAATACAAATAATCTGAAAAATAAAAACTTTAAATAGATATTTCATTAAAAAAAATAATTGCAAACTTATATTTGTAGTAGTCTTACAAAGAGAATGAAACGTCAGCACAGCTGCACGTTTGGCCGTACACAATGCAGAGTTAGTACAGACACTGTTATACGGCAGCGAAACGTGGGTATTACAGAAGAAGGATGAAAGAAGAATGAAGAATGAATGGTTTGGAGATGCGATATCTTCGTAGGATATGTAGAGTCAACATAGCTGATTGAATCCGCGATGAAGAGATACATAGAATTAAGAAGGACGTACTCGGCGGGTTTGGGCACATCCCCAACGAGTGACGAAAGAATGGCAAAAGAAATTTGAGAAGGAAAAATGAGAGATAAAAGAGGCAGGATGAGACGTCGGTAGAACTTTGAAAACACAGCGTCAAACATTCTAGAGGAAGATCACTGAAAAAAGCTTGAGGACCCCGTCGGAGGCCATGTAAATGTAAGAAGAGGTTGATGACAGTGGATAAGGCGAAAGAGATATCCAGAGACCGTAGCGTTTGGTGCTCCGTGCCCTCTGACTGCCCCGCTTGGGATACAGCATGAAGCTAAGTCAAGATAAGTTTAAGCTTATGTTGCCGAAGTCGTGTTTGGATAGCTAAGTTGTTATAGTATTATATATATAGTTTCAAGATAATTGTAGCTGTGTATTCGAAATTTCTCGAGTACTTTTCTAATAACATATTGGTACTATCTATCTTATTTACTATTGATTTATATATTATATTTTACACTTACGAGAATCGAACCAGCTAATACTGACGTATTATTACTAAGGTAATATCTATAGTAGGTATCTGTATTACTTGACATTTGCCATTGCTATGAGGTTTTACGTCGAAAATATTAATTTGAATATTTATATGGGAAAAGTATTTATTATATTGAATTGAATACAATTTTCCATATTCGATGAATTTGCATCGAGAAATATTTCATATTGAATGTACTACTAATATAATGTGACTAATACTAGATGATATTTTACAAGTAGGTACATAAAATATCTTATATATTCTTTACTGCATATAAAATTTATAAAAAAATATAACTTTAGCTTAGAGTAAAGTAGTAAATCTGCTGAATCTGTTTTTTTGTTTTTAGATTTCCGTAGGTACTTCAAAAGGTAAAAACGAAACTTGTTTGGTTGCCTGTCTGTACGTCAGTCATGATCATTTACATTAACGTATCTAGAGATATTTTCTGGTGGGGGGCTGGACTTTAGCTTTGAACAGATATGTTCGTGTAAATGTATTTTTTATTTAATTTTCCGGGTCAAATTTTGTTTTGAGTAAAATCTTTGGTGTGAGTACCGGACTATTCTGGTATGGATACGGTCCATCCTGCTCCCCTCCCTTCCTACATCCATGACCATTTATACCAAGATCATGTAAAAGTATCAAGCTGAAAGCATATCAAATATTCAGGTTTATGGTCCCTTGAAATATAGAAAAAATTGGTTTCCAAGTCAACGCATTCAAAAGTTACGACCATTTATGCATTAATTCTACTACATTTTGTATGAAATTTGCCGCGTAATCAAAATCTGTAGAGTGCTTCGAAATTTGCCACGAGCTGAGTACTTACAAAGAAATAAAGGAAAAACCCGAAAATTGAAAAGGAGGCGGCAAATTTTGGGGCCAAACGTAAAGAGTTGAGGCATAGTTGCAATCTTAGAATACCAAAAACCAGCTCAATTGATAATCTGGAAGCGGAGATAACTGGGAAGATTCTTAATCAATATGAATATAATCCATTACAGTAAAAAAGAAAATAATATGTTTATTAATTTTAATTAAGTCTAAGCATTTTAATGCACTTATTACTCCATATAATTACAGTATACATAAAGAAAATGTCAATTAATTACTGAAAAAACAAAAAGAAATCCATTTTGAATAGATTAAAATCAATCATATTTTGAATGACAGATATGACATCTGATTGATATTATCACCTTGTCTAATGATTTTTGCATTTTCGATTCCCTCATTTAGTTCATTTCGATGCGTTTGGAGTGCTTTCCCGTTTGTCATATTTTCAACTTAAACACCAAAATTTAAGGTTAAATTTAACCTAGTCTTAAGATACTCCGTTCCCATTAAGACACTTTCGTTCTCCACACAGGAACAGCGGACAGTCTTATTAATAGGTGACCTTTTAAGTACTGAACCCTAAAAATATATGTAGACAAGTACACAGAAACTCTTAAAAACATTGCTAGCAATATTTTATAAATTTTCATAATTATATAAACATATACAATTAAGAAAAACAACATGTTCAGTCAAGAACTTGTATAACATTCCTGTAAAGGCGGCGTAAGACGTAGGCGAAGTGGGCGACCGCCTACTGCCTCGCATTTCGGGACCTCTTGCGCCCTCGAGGTGTATCCATCAGTTAAAAGCCCTAAACGCTCATAAAACATTAAATTGCAACGAAACAAAAGCTGAAAGTGATTATTTGATTATTGTTAGTCACAAAGTAAAGTTTTATAGTTTCCAGACAGACTATTTGACACACAGGGGCAGGGGAGCATGGTGTGCTCGACAGCTTTTTACGTGAACTTAAAAAATTATACCATCAAATAAAAATTTACTTTAAGTGCGACAATTTAGAAATAACAATAATGCATCTTAAGGAAATTTAAAGAATAGCTATTATGAATAAATAGAGTATTCGGTAGACTAATCTTATTTAGAGAGTAAAAAATATTTTTATTTAAGATCTATTAAAATCCCGTGGCTCTATGAACACTATCGTCTAAGGACGTATTCTGTGAAATAAGAATCTGGTAATGATATTCTTATATCAAAAAAAGAATCAGAATCTCAATTTCGTAAACAATCTAATAGGCGCGCAATCGAGTAGAGTTGAAAGTTAGTAAGACATAAACATAATAAAATCTTTAATTCAGCAAGATGGGTCGATGATTATAAAATATACACATTACGCAAAACGTAACAAATCATAGCAGAATTTTTAAGTTGTGCACATTCATAATTGGTCTCTTGTACTGTTAAAATTGTTATTCTAAATGCAGAACGCATTAAGAATAATGTGTTAATAAATTTTTCTAATTTTTTCCTGAACTACTACTGCCTGTAGATGCTAGGTGCTAAATTTTATAATTCTAGGCTTCTTATATTCTAACCGGAATTACCCTATAAATTTGATTCCCTTTATAGTGTCGAAATATGCGTTTTTTGCGATATAAACGGCCATATACTTTTTCTAGATAAATATAAAAATATGTTTTTTAAAAGGAAATAATGGGGCCGAAGATCTGAGTATATAGTTTAAATTTTAAATCGATATCTCTAAGAGTTTCTGAGATGAAGGATCTTGACAGACATACAACAGAGTGATCTTATAAGAGTTCCTTTTTCCTTAAAAAGTGTCGCAGCGTACCAAGGTCTGCTACTGCTTCTTGCTGAACCTACTCCACTTGGCGCGGTCTTTAACATTCTCGGTAGTTACTCCAGTAGCTCTCATATGCAGCACCACGACATCGCGCCATTTAACCCAGGCAGTGCTTGTCCGGGTGTGGGCATCATGATCGATATCTCCGGACTCCAAGATACCTGAACTTTTCTTACTTAATAGCTGATTCGGGACCTATATGAATAGTGATCAAGTCCGGGCTCCCGCATGCCATATACTCGATCATCGACACATTTAGTTTAAGAGCGCCGTTCTCAAGCGTACCATTCCAGAGGTTCAATTTACGCTCTAGCATCAGTCAATTCATCAATGAGTCATCGGCGTGCATCATCAATCACGAAGTCTGGTCCTGGATATGAGATGAGACAGTGTCCAGTTCTACATTGAATAAAAACAGACTAAGCCGTAAGTGGTGAACCTCTACTGTAATTTTTCGAAAGGGTTTAGTGTCGCCAACAGCAGTCCTAACCATAGCAACGGAGTCGTGGTACATGTCTCTGATAATTTCAATATCCACCAGGTACTGACGAGGCACACAATCAAAAACTTTCTGCAGATCTCAAAAAATCACATGCAAAGCTCTCCTTTGTTCCGTGCATGCCTCCGTCAAAATTCTGAGTGTGTCTAGTGTGGCATCTTTCCAGTGTTCAAAATATAGTCAAAAAGGTCGTACGCATGAGCACACCAAATATAAATTTTGAGACTATATTTGTTGTTGTCGTTTTCCAGGAAACGCCGGCAGTTGATCAAGGGTCAATTAAACTCACGATAAATTATTTATCAGAGTCAGCTACGGAAATATTATTATTACCATACGCTACATATTATTGTAATTTGAAGATAAAATTTATGTCTTGCCCTGCCATTGCATTCCTAGAAAGTATTTTTCTAGATTTCCACAACAAGTTGAAGTTTGTCTTCCTTGAACTAAATGAATATAGCATTTACTAGAAATTTCTTAGTTCACAGAAACGATAAAAACATTTCATACTTAAATGGTTAATAATTCAAACAAAACAAACATTCTCTCTAACTATACTAGATGAGACAAGTCGTAGAGCAGAGACACACCCTTGTAACTGTTAACTGTCAGCTGAAGTGGCATACAGCTGGTCACATTTGTTGTAAAACCGACATCCATAGGGTAAAGGCGTTCTGGAGTGGCAAGTCTAGGACGTCCTCAAGGTAGGGTGACGGCATTCTTAAAATGAATGACAAGTGACAATGTTTCGAAGGCTAGCAGCCCGAAAAGCCCGAAAATCGCGAGTTCGCCCGCTTAAACTTATTGTTATATTATACCCAAATTATCAAAATCTTTACATAAATTATAGTCTATGTGCTATTCTGATGTGGAAGATATATTACTGTAAAATTTCCTCTAAATCAGTTCAATAATTTTTGTGTGAAAGTGAAACATACATCCATCCTCACAAACATTTCACATTTATTATATTAGTAGGATAGGATAAGTCTATAAAATAATTTTGATAAAAATTTAATGTAGACCTTCTCAATAAATTATGAAGTACCTGCCTACGTAAGAAGATAATAAAATTATAATGAACGTATTATTTACAAATTATAACAATACATGAAAAATAAAAATAACATTTATTGATTGGGAATAGTATCTACCTAACTAATTATATAAACTTGTATTAATAAATTGAGGTCGTCGTGGCGCAGGAGCAAAAGTGGATGACTGTACACGCGATTGTTGCAAGTTCGATTTGCACTCGCGAGAATCGAATATTTAATATTTCCATTTCTTTTCCAAAGGGCGGCGGTCGTTTCAGCAAAAAGTGGGGAACGAAGTGTCTTATTACTAGTTTCCCCATATTTCCTCTGCCTAACCTGCTATTACCGGGATACGGTGTGAAGATAAAAGTTTAAAACACTATAGCCTTATTAAGCTTTGCTGTGGTAGCGACTTCAAATTTTAAATAATACAAAAAAATCTTAATTATTAAAACAAACAATCTGTAACGTAATACGTATATAAAACTAAATTGTATTTACAAAATCTATAACGGGTTTGTTGAAGTACGTTAAAACTTGCTGTTGTCATTTATATTTCAATAGTTATTTATTTAATAGTTTAACTTCCGCTTTACACTGTATTTCGCATATTGGCATAGTAGTCACAGGAAATCTAGTCTTAAGACATTCCGTTCTTCATTTTCTGCCTAATATTAGAGACGTGTTAGGTAGCGGAACTGAACGCCGCGGTTTATCTGTTCAACAAAGCCAGGCAAATAAAACGAGTTGATTTCTCTGAATGATCGAAGCCAAAACAGTCGCGTCTACGATAAGTCGATGTGCCTCTGCGCCAGGAATACGGCCTCAAAGTTTAAATGTATCTTTCTTTTATCCCCATTTGTTTTTAGCTGAACTATTACAACGAAAATCTAATTAGTGTTAAGACACTCCGTATAATAACTTTTAATTATTCACACAAATGCAGGTTACGTGACGGAACCCAACGACGCATTAAAAAAAATTTTACAATATTTACAATTTAAACTTTTATTATTTAAAATATATATGAAGCTCTTCAAATAAAAATACTTTATACATTTACTTATAGTGTTAATTGAGAGCGCGTTCAAAATAAACAACGGTTTTATTGTCCTCTCGTGTTGCATAATGTAAATAATTATTTCTTTTTGCTTTATTTTTCATAATAGTCTGTATTACAGTATCAATAAACAACATATATTTTTGTCTACATCGTGTTATAAAGACAGAGAGAATTTAGTGCTAAGTCACTCCTATTTTCCTTTTCGTGTATATAAAAGCGCTTAAAACGGTGGAACCAAACGCCGAAATTTATCTAACTAGACCAGAGATATAAAAATAATATAGAATGTTAAAAATTCTCACCATCCTTCTTCTTATCAGCATCATAAGGAGGACCGGTGAACTTCACACCTTTGGCAGTTTCATTCATCATCACCAACTCAGCTGCAGTCATCACCTGGAACCCTAGATTATAACTGGAGACCGTCTTATTCCACTCCCACATACACATGTCCACTGAACCAGTGTGGTTCTCGAAATCACAGAATACTCCCGTAACTTGTGGTATATAGTTGTTCTTGTAATGATTGGCATCAAACGGGCTGATATCCTTAGGTTTAAGTGCTATTATCTTATCCTTCAATGTGTTTGTGTCATTGTCGGACATCGTTTTCTGGCTGATGGCTATCGCACCCTCGTTGTCATTCAGCATATCATGATTTCTAATTTTTAATATTTTATTTACATTCTGCTTCCTGCGCCTGGTGTTCCTGTCTTCAGTCCTGTTCATTAGGGAGCTCAATTTGTGGAACGACCCACGCACCGGATCGGGGACGGCGATTCTTGTCTTTTGCTCTTTTTTCGCCGCCACGGCTTCTTTCGTTTTATTCTTCGTCTGGATCTCATTGTAATCGGCGCTGACCACCGCGATTATGGCAATGAGGAAAAGGACCTTAGCCAGCGCCATTAGGGAGTACGTTTAAATTTCAGATGTTGTTCCAGTGGATGCCGCTCGCAGCGGTCGACTTCCGCCTGTATGGGCTATTTAACATCTTTCCAATAACTTATTGTCAATATGCGATGTGTTCATAGTTTCACCGAGTCTCTGAACAACATACGTCGATAGTACTATCCTAAGGAGTGCCGCGACCTCGTATGCATCGTAATTTGGAGTACCGCCAATTTCTACGCTGGCATATCCTCAATAATAATAAGCACATTTTATACAGCACTACATGAACAGATAGAGTGAATCTTATCTTCGAAAACCACGATTATCACTCGGTCTAATGGACGACGGACTACGTTACAACTGATTTAGAATTAACACGCTCGAGTCAAACTAATGTAATAAATAAGGTTCAGAAGACGCGTTTTGGTGCACTTGTATCGATACATCCGCAATTTTTCAATTTCCAGTGCTAAAATTACGTTTTAACTGGACTATATTGAGGTACATACACCGTCCCACTCCCGGTGGACGCGCAGCGCCGCGACGGGGATACGCGGAACTAAACGACCGAAATAATCATTACTTTTCGCGAGATGTGATCTTAGAGCGACGAGGGGATGCTGCGCAGGTGTCAGCCCGCCTTTGGCCTATTCCCGGGCTTTTCGCGCAGGATGCCACTGCGTCAGACACCGGATGTGGGATTGGCCCTCTCTAGATCCATGCTCACGTCAGACCGGCCTGATTGGCCAGATCGGTTATTTGCGTGCCGTCTATTCGTTTTCATCTAAATTGCCGCGAAAACTAGCCTATGGTAATACAACCGGATATTGCATGGAGGAAATTTCCTCAGAGATTTGTTTACGCGAGCGACAGACAGTCGTCGTTTTTTGACGGATATCTAGGGAAATTCAATTGACGGGCTGTTGCTTGATTTCATCTAATTTCCACGAGAAAAATACGTTACCTCTATTCGTTCAGGTTTATGAGCGAATAAAACCGTTATTGAATTATTTTTATTGGTAATTTTAAATGCAAAATAAAATTCTTCATAAGTGTAACAACATTTATTTTGAAAAAAATATATGATTTCAATAAAATTTTCACGTGGAGCAGTAATGTTATTTTTAAAATGTACTGTTGTCCTCATTACAGGTGTTAAGTAGAAAAAACAATAATAAACCCAACTGACAGCTCAACGCCATTCGTAATTACGAAGATGCGTTCTGAAACGCAACCCATATGTAAGTTTATTATAAGATTTACGAAGATTTGTTATTAAAGAATTCGAATAGTTCTATAATATGCAATATTAATATATATATTTAAGTAATATATAATTAAACATTATTTTTATTTATTAGTAAATATCTAATGATTAAAGCATTTTTTGTGTTCGTGTCATTAAATTTCATAACACACATTTCAGAACGTGTAGCACCACTCCTTGAGAAGAGGATTATTTTGGTCTGAATACATGTTCATTAAAAAATCATGGTGTAAAAATTCTGTAAAAACAAGTGAAAATAATGCTCTACATTATTAAATCCTGACTGTAATATGACGTAACTTTACTCCACGCTATTTCGCCATCCACAACTGAGGTAAGTAATATCACGCTCCTTTGTAAATAAATATTGAACAAGCAATGTTTTCCATCATGTATTTTCTAAGTACACACAGTATTGTAAACATAACTGAATTACTGTGTGAAACTGTAAATATTCGTGAAAGTAAGTGTTAAATTTTTATTTCCGCTTCCGCAATACAAAATTCAATGCCGAATCTAACAAAAAAGTGTAAAGATCTAAAAATAGCATTAAGGCTAATAAGATAGGTTTTCTAACAAAAGCATCGTATAATATTTAGTTAAACGTATCATTAAATTTCCAAGATGTAGTTATAATTTTTTCCTGTACATTACATACCTTTAATAATGACAAATAAATAAAAAGTTAAAACCTCAATTGATATGACTAATGGCAGGATGAGTTGTATTCATACTCCACTTTCAAGAATAATATTCATTAGTTATAAATAATAAGAGCAGCGAAGGCACAGCCTCTGACTTTAAAAGTGCAATGTTGTGGGTTCATTCCCACATAGGGGAATGAGTTTCTATTTTAATATTTTATTTATAATATTTAATATTTTATTTAGACTCTTAATTCAAATATATATCACTTAGCTAACAATGACAATTTTTCCAAAAGACAAATTTTATTTTTATTTAAACTTTGTGACATGCTTGTTTGGTGTAATAAGAAAAATTTTAATTTTTAATTTAAACTAATAGATGTATTGTTATAATGTTCACTAACTAATCTGATAACGTACATGCATTATAATACATATCACAACAATACATTCCTAGACAAGTCAAAATTCCCCATTTATATATATTTATTGTGGGAAAGTACAAAATTACTATTTCTTTATCTACAAATGATTATCATTAAAACATCTAAAACTACAAGTGTTAGGTACTTGTTATATCTTTTTTATTAGTCTTATAATATTACTAGGGACCTGCCTTTACTTTGTATATTACTTTGCTCTGCATCTTTACATAAATTGTAGGTATTGTGATGTATAAAGCCATATTATTGTAAACTATAATATAAATGCATTTAGTGGTTTTTGCACCAAAGAAACATCACCCTCACAAACTTCCACTTTTATAATATTAGTAGGATTTATTTGTATAATGCTATACAAAAGTCAAAATTATACTTAAATTTGTAATATTTTTAATGTATGAGCTTTACCTTACTCAGCATTTGTCTCATTTGTTGATATATTTGCAATTTTTGAAATATTGCAGAAGTTAAATTTTGTCAGTTGAAGTTTGTCGTAAGTAATCAATCTATATACATTGACATTTGTTTTTTTAAAGTTATGCCATAATTGGGCCAAACAAGTAATTTGTTTCCTTGAAATGGGCACAATGTAGAGAAGTGAGGAGGTACACAGGCTAGAAAGCCTGTGTGCTAAATCTACCCCATAAAGAGAGACAGAGTGAGATGTGACAAAAGATAAAATAGGCTATAAGTTCATAGAAATTACAAATATTTATTTGTGTTTAGTATCTGTATCAGACAATCAGCTAATTGCTATTAAATCTACATAGGTTTAGGGTTGTCATACATATTATAATTTTCTTAAATAGTACTCAGATCTTACATAAAATTAAAAATGTAAATTGAGATCCATTTACGAATTTCCTATTTCAGGAACAAATAATCATAATCAACTTTATTGGTAATTTTGAATTACAAATCAAACAATAAATACACAATGAAAATTTACGAAAACATAATTAATATTCTTGAGAGCAATTGTGGTGCAGAGGAACAAAGTGTGACTGCAAAATCGACTGGTTGTGGGTTCGATCCCCACTCGAGGAGATGATATATTTATTTAAATTTTATTTCCATTTCTTTGCGGTGTTGAGTTCCACCACTCAACAGAATAGAAAGTGAGAAATGGAGTGTCTTAACACTAGGTTCCCTCTACCTACCTACCCTGCCTACCCTGCTGTGTGCGGGAAACAGTGTGATGCAAATTTTATTTGATGTTATAATATTCTTACAACTGACACATTTTTTAAATATGTAATTACAAACAATCTCTGTTACCAAAAATTCTTTAAAAATGTAAAATCACAATCAACCAATTCTTTAGTTCAGTTATTAGTTTATGATAATTTGAACGTGCCAGTTGAGTACTAATCACTTTGGCAATATCACATTGTATAGAGAGTGCATGCAGGAGAAAGTGCTGTAAAATAAAAAAGTAATTATGTTACATAAGAGAATGCATGACAACATCAATTCTTTAATATGTATTACATTTCTGATTTGTATAGAAATTAAACACATTCATTGCACTTTTTGTGCAAATTTATCCAGTCATAGTATTTAATATATAACATAGCTTAAATATATAACAAGCTTTGGCAACCACATAAAAAAGACTTTTTTTTTAAATATGTGTAACTGTATGTGATTTTTGAAATGTAATCATACTTCACTACCTTTCCAAAATTAAAATACTAAGCCAATAACTCAAATAACAAAAAGTTCTTCTTTTCGAGTTTCGTCAATTTCCTTTCTTTAATCATTGATTAAATTCGAACCCACTATCAATCCATAAGCTTTATGTTAATACAATTATAGGTATTACACCGTACATTCATTGTAAAACCCTTTATTGACCTCATTCTGTCGTCATTTTACATAGAAAACATATTAAATAGGTAACCGGGTGAAAGATATAGGTCAATATATCCATCAACTTTGCATATCGTTGCTATCTATTATGTACAGCGCTCTAATTAAAATATATATATATATATTTATACGTTTAATTTTTGCGAGTGGAAATTCGTTTTTAGTCTTTTTTTTTATTATATATACTTAACGGATAATTAAAAATAACAGATTTAATGGTAAACTTAACGGGAATCAGTATAAACTAGACAACGAATGTAACTTAATGGGAACGCTGTCTTAGCACTAGGTTCCCAGGTTCTATGTGCGGAATACAGCGAAGCTGAAAGAAAAACAACCTTGTTATTAGATATCAAAACAAGTTAACCGATATTTTTAGTTTAATATAGAATTTTATTTTCTGCCGATTTTTAACTCAACGCCGCACGTTTACCAAATGGGGAAAATTAAAATAATTTATATATAAATTATTCCCCCTACTTGGGATAAAACCCACAACTAAGTAGTTTGCAGGAAAACGTTAGTCGTTCACTACGCTGTCAGAGTTTTTTTATTAAATTATATGAATTGTTTATATATTTTTAAAAAAAATACATAATTCCTTAAAATTTCAATATCAAATATTAACTTCATGTTAAATTGTTTTTCCAATTCTCTTTGTTTATACACAGCCCTAAAGTTTCGAGATAAGATAACGGATACGAATCATTTTATAGGAAATTGAACACGTCACTTTTAATACACCACTCTTGCTAGGTAAACATTTAATTTGCGTATATTTAATTATTAATTTTCATTATTATTGTGTAAAATATATATTTTTATATAAAAAAAAGGTTTGCGTTATAGCTATTCAGTTTGCTAGTATTTTTGGTAGTGTATACGGTTCTTGTGAAAAGAGTAAGTTTATATGTGAGTTTGTATTAATTTAGTGACTTGGTGTTATGTTCGCCACTCAACACGCAATGTCTCGAAATAGAGCGGTGCTTGGTAAAAGGAGTATCTTAACACGAGGTTCCCTCGGCTTACCCTGCTGGAAATAGCGTAGAGTTACTTTTTTTTGTTGGTATCAATTAGTTCATAAGTAGTTTGTTTTGTCAATATAATTCTTTACTCTGTATACTTTTTTCTAATTATACTCGGTGTGGTCCACTGGAAATAAATGACTACGAGTCAACACATGATACGTTCTAAGTGCCCGAGGTAACTCAGACCGCAGGCAATGTTGTAGTGTGGTTATAACGAAACGATCTTCTTTCTCTTACATATAGCAGTTTAGGCACAGGGAATTAGTGTATAATAGTGCTTAGACACTCCGTTCCCATTAAGACACATCCATTCTCCACTTTCTGGAAGCATTGTCTGTTGAGTGGCAGAACTCGTGCCGCGCTTTGCCTTCCCACCAGAGCGAGGAAATGAAAATATTAAATATTTTATTTCCTCGAGTGATAATTGAACCTTTAACCTATCGCTCTTGCAGTCGCAAAGTCGTCAAAAAAACTATTTTTTATTATAATGCGTCATCAGATTCTAACTGCGTCATATCATTATTATAGAGGTAAATAGAATATAATATATATAATACTTAGGTATACAGCTTTACGCTGTATCCCGCACACAGCAAGGTAGGCAGATTGAACCTAGTGTTAAGACACCCCGTTGTCCATTTTCCGCCTAGTTCTGGAGGCATTGCATGTTGAGTGGCGGAACTGAACTCCTCGCTTTGTCTCGATTACAGAGCGAAGATATATAAATAAATATTTTATTTCTTTCTTACTTAGGCACACGTATACCTATAATATAAAATACGTCTGTCCAATATGCTTAATTAAAGAGATAAGTAAATAAGTTTATCAATTGTTGATTTATCGGTTATTATTATAATTAGCTTTAAGTTATGGAATTTATTTTGTTTAGTAATAAAGTTCCTTCTGGTAGCCCTTTGTTTTAACAGTTCTTTCTGTAATACTTGCAGTATAAGTACTAAACCAAGACGCCAGCCGTGGCACTGGGGCACAAGATTATGACTAGCGCGATAGGTTGGGGGTTCGATTCCCACTCGAGGAAATATTCTATATTAATTCATTTTCCGCTCTGGTAACGAGGCAAAGCGTGGTGTTGGGTCCCGTGACTCATCACGCAATACTTCCAGAATTCAGCGAAAAGTGGGTAACGGAAGTGAACGGAGTATCTTAACACTAGTTTCCCAAGTTCTCTAAGGTCAACTATGCTACACTCAATTGAAATATAAAATGTATGATACTAATATACGATTTACCGGATTACGCGATTAATCCGCTTTAAGTTTTTCGTTTAAAACATTAAGAAATAATAATTGGTAAAAAAATATATATTTTTCCATCTTCCTCAGAAAAAATGCCATAAACCATGTCCGGTGGTAAGAACAAGCGTTCAAAACGCCACGAGGGCTGGGAGGAGGCGGGAGGGGAGTTCTACCAGGAGCTCTACCCGGGGGGAGAGCAGGACCTCTTCGAGAACCTGCAGAGAGCTGATGCAGCCAAACTTGCCACATTGCTGCCTTCAAAACAGGCTAGGAATAGTAAGTATTTGTGGTTTTTAGGGTTCCATACCTTTTAAGGAAAAAATAACCCTTATAAGATCATTCTGTTGTACGTCTGTCTATCTGTCAAGAGTTTTTATCTCAGGAACTCTTGGAGATATCGAGTTGAAAAGAAACAAATCTTATATTCCGATGTGCAGTGATTGCCAGTGAGTGTCCCATGATTTCCTGATAAAATCGTATTACGATTTATTAGCCTGGACCTGTTCTAGATTACAAGGAAATACGTGTTTTACTTAAACAAAAAAGTATATTATTCTAGAGAAAAAAAAAATGTACGGATTTTCTTTATGAAATAGATATTCTGTAAAGTTGAACTATTTATCCACAATCACCCCGCAATGATTTTATATGTCTTGTACATTAATTTAGGTTAAAACTTATATTTTTATTTGCCTATACGTACGTATTACGTGATGGTCCTAGCTTCAAATCAATCATTTAACATGACCTTCTTCAATTCACAGCCACCACAGCGAAGCGTGCCCGGTCGCAGAATGAGCGGCGGCAGTCCACGTACGCGAGGACGACGCAAAGTCGGGATATACACTTGTCTATGTTACCGGATCTATCAGGTAACATTTAAATTATGTTTTTTTTTTAAATGTATACACCAGTTTTTGGATGGGAACGGACCAACCGTCCCCAATTCTTATGGACATGACAACGAATAGTCAGTAATATAGTTCTCACGTTATCGTTTTTTTATTATTATTATATTATTGAGGCCAGTCGTAGCGCAACGGCTCAAAGTATGCCTGTAAATCGATTCGGTTCCAATCGAATCGGTTGTGGGTTCGATCCCTTTTCGAGGAGGTGAAATATTTATTTATATTTTAATTTCTTCGCTCTGGTGTCGATTGCGCGTTCAGTTCCGCCACCCAACACGCAATGCCTCCAGAACTCGGCGGAAACTGGGGAACGGAGTGACCCACTGGAGGTTCCCTCTGCCTACCCTGTTTTGTGCGGGCATATAGCGTGAAGCTGAAAAAAAAAATTATATTAAGTTTAATTTATAAAGTATTTTGTTACATCTCTTACGTAAGAGGCCGTGTTGTTGGCACAACTGTAAATGCGAAGGATGTTTCCATTCATTCCCACTCCCACTCGGTAAATTTTTTTGTTTTTATTTTCTCGCTTTGGTAACAAGACAAAACGCGACGTTACGTTCCGCCCCCCAAATCTCCGCAATGTCTCAAAAATTGGGGGACGGAGTGTCCTAACACCGTTTTCTACCCTGCTTTATGCGTGAAGAAGAGTGGAGCTTTTTTAAAACTATTTATTTCCTAGTATTATTATAATATTGACCTTAAAATATTAAACAGAATTTTAAATACCCTATATTCAATAAGACGTTGGTACTAATTTCTTTTGTTCACGCGTTACTATCAATTTTTTATTAGTCATCCATTAACGTGCGTTCTTCGTAAAATTAAAGTTTAATGTACTATGAATACCGTTTCATTTGTTATCTTGCTTTATACTTGTTGTGTTTGTCTTTTTCTTTATTTATGTCATTAGTATTTGACTGTATCATTACAATTTTCTGTGTTATCTGTGCAAGATGGTGGTTTTTTATTACCTGTATTGAAACAATAGGGGCTTAAAAAAGTTTATTTTCTGCACCAAAATGCTATTTATAATAATATATTAAATAATATATTTTGTACATTTATTTATTATTTAAAAACATGGAGTCAAATCAAACAGTTAATTTTTGTAATAATGGTATGTATTTTTGTTACTGTTTAAACATTTTGTTTAACTTTCTAAATATATAAATTTAATTTAATTTGTAAACTCTGTTCTTTTGTTAAATAAATTAGTAGTAGTCTTTAATGTTTATTACCTAAGGTTGTTTAGCTACTTACTCGTTCACGGTTAAATATTTAAATAATTTTGTTCTTTCTTAATTTGTAGCTTTGATATTTTATTCTTTGAGTTTCACTGCTGAATATATATTTTTTAAAACTTTACTATGAAATTTTTTGATTATATCATAGGAAAGTGTATAACTCTACGCATAATGGTTTTGTGTTTGATTCCCACTCAGTAGAATGCATATTTTAAAAACATTTATATTTCTTCAGTTTGAATGTACAAATTCTAATTTTAAAAGTGGTTTTTATTATGAAACATTACTTTTTGTTGTTACAGAAAATTTATCAAATGAAGAGCGTACTTGGGAAGAGATCATGCAAATCAAAGCTATGCCTGTTCCAATGCACCAAAAGCTGGAAATCAAAGCGAGATTGCAGGTTAAACATATTTTTAATTGCTTTTTACTTCACGCTGTATCCCACATATAGCAGGGTAGGCAGAGGGAAACTAGTGTTAAAACCCTCTTTTTTTTCGAGACATTGGGTGTTGAGGTGGCGGTACTCGATGCCGCGCTATTTCTTGTTCCCAGAGCGAACAAATAAAAATGTTAACCATTCCGGAACACAAAATGCTAGATGCCTGTTCCAGAACAGTTCCGGCTAGACCAACTTGTTTGTTCCGGAACAGGAATGGGTTTAAACTGTTCCGGCCCAAACACTTATTTAATTTCATTTATTTAATTTTCGCGAACACTCCAAATTGATGTTCCGTGTTCCTTTCTTCCGTCATGTTTTTTATTTGTTTCTCAGATTATAGGGGATATCTTTTACAATTAATTTAATTATTTCACACTAAATATACTTATTTTTTCAAAATAATAATTACGTTATCGTTAGTTGGTTTGATTTAGTTAAAAAATAGTTTCTGAGATAAACTCATTTCGTAATATTAATATAGTTGATAGGTAATTAGGTATTATATATAGTTAAGGAGGCCAGTCATGGCGCGGGCACAAAGCGTGGCTCGACTCGATTCGAAAATCGACTGGTTGTGGGTTCGATCCCCACTCGAGGAAATAAAATATACTTTGTGTATCTGTAAATAAAATATTAAAATAATCAACACCCCTATTTTTATTACACTATTTAAAAATTTCTAATCACGTTATCATGCAAAATATTGAGATTATATAAACCGATTTTAATGTGAAAAAGTTTATCAAGACAACGAAAGAAAGATTAAAATGATTAGTAAGATTATTATCATATTTGATTTGATTGTTTAACCTTATAACGATATTTTATTTTACAGAACGCAACAAAATTAAGACTACAAGGCTTAGAACAGTTACAATGGCGTCAAAGAAAAGTGTGGCATCGTTTCAGCATACGTTTCACCGAAATAATAGGAAAATTGGAATTATGGCAGACATCTTTGCGTGAAATCGAAGGAAAATTTGGTACAGGTGTCGTCTCATATTTTCTATTTCTAAGATGGCTGCTCTTCTTAAACACAGCGATATCTGTATTTGTTATTTTATTTCTTATTTTACCTACACTTTTACTTGATGAGGCTATCTTTAAATGTGACACGTTTCTAGAAAATTCTACCACGTGTTGTTCGCAAGCGTATTTTCAAAGAAATTTGACGCAAAACAATGTCGTTCTAGACTTTATCCAAGGAACAGGATGGATGGAAAGAACTATATTGTTTTATGGCGTCTACAGTGATCAGATTTATTCGTATCTGCTGCCCAAATTGTGGAAAACTAATATGTATTATAACATGCCCCTAGCATTCATTTTGATTCCTATAATTTGGACGCTTTTTTCTTTAATCGCAATAGTTAAGGCTGCTGCCAAAGGGTTCAAGGAGCGGTTGGTCGAAAACGAGGGGCAGTTTTATATGTATTGTAATTTAGTGTTCGGAGGATGGGATTTTTGTATACAGAATGATAAATCGGCCAAAATTAAACACAAAGCGTTATTTAATGAGATCAAAGGTTGCCTCGAAGAGGAACGGTATAAGGAAGAAAAACAGTTGCGCACGAGGGAAAGTCAAATTTTAATATATTTGAAGCGTATTTTCATTAATATTCTAGTTTTCATTATATTAATCGGTTCTGGGATTCTTATTTATTTCATTTTTAACGAATCTATGGATAAATTGAACGAATTAAATGAAATTGAATTAGTTAATCGCACTGAAGTTAACACTGTTGGGTCATATACGATATGGCAGTTTCGCAACATGCTGTTAGAATTTCTACCGTTTATTACGATTGTTGTCTTAAATATAATAATACCGGGTATTTTCGGTTATTTAATACAATTTGAATCGTACACGCCGGCGAACGATATAATAATAACGCTTTTGAGAACGGTTTTGCTTAGACTTTCGTCGTTAGCGGTGCTCTTGAGTCAAATTTATATGCAAATATCCGACCCTGATAGACAGAGGTGTTCAGTTTTCGAGGAAGAATTTAGATTAGAATGTTGGGAAACGTATGTAGGGCAACAGTTGTATAAGTTGATCCTAACAGATTTTGCCCTACAATTCTTTATGACCTTCTTTATAAATCTACCGCGCTCCTTCATAGCGAAACACAGCCACAGTAGATGCCTCAAAATAATAGGGACTCAAGATTTTTATCTCCCGAAACACGTTTTGGACATAGTTTACACGCAAACTATTATTTGGATGGGCGCTTTCTTCTGTCCCTTCCTACCGATAATAGGCACCATCTTTTGTTTCTTAATCTTTTATATAAAGAAATTTTCGTGCCTAACTAATTGTACGCCTTCCCCAATAGTTTACAAAGCGTCCAAATCGAAATCTTTATTTATGTCGGTTTTGCTATTAGGTTTCGTGATATCGATACTTCCGGTCGCGTATTCTATAGCGGAAATAACGCCTTCTTGGAATTGTGGTCCCTTCAGGGGTTATGATACAGTATGGCGTTTCGTTGTAGACACTTTTGACGCGTTTCCATTTGTAATTCGCGAATTCATATTCCTTTTGGGTACATCGACGTTTGCTGTACCAGCGTTTGCTATTTTATTGTTCTTTTTGTATTATTATTGGGCGGTAGCGGCGGCTAATCGACATATGGTGGAGGTTCTAAAGAACCAATTGGTTTTGGAAGGTCATGATAAGCAATTTCTGTTAAACAGACTCAGTGCGTTTATCAGGCAACATCAAAAACGATGTGAGAGACGTAATAGGGCCAGTTTTGCTGATGACGATTCGTCTATACAGCATAGTTCTAGGTAAAATTGTAGATTTTAGCTTAAATTGTAGGTTTAAAGTGATTTTAACTATTTTAAATTGATGGTCTTTTTTCCTTTTTTGGTGTTACATTCCTCTTTTTTGGATCTATGGCAGTTTAATGGTGATTTTTCGTTATCCTCTATATATATTTGGGTATGTAAGTATGAAAAATAATCTTTTATTTGTATAACGTGTCCATTCTTTTGTCTATTTTACATTCCCAATTTTACTTGTACCAGTTTCTAGTAAAATGTTGCCAGTTATTAAATAAGCCATAACTCAGATTCCTAAAAAGTATTAATATTTTTTTCAGTTTTCTATTGAAAACCCCTAATTTCGCTCTCTTAATTAAAATAACTAAAAATGTACATATATAGTATATATAGCATTTATTAGTCACTTTTAGATATAGATATTAGTTTAAAGATCTCAGTAAATTTAAATTAACGAAATTTAAATTAAAAACGTAAAAAGGAACGATAAAAAAATATTTACTTTTTTTATAAGAAATTTATTCAACCAAAATACTCCTCTAATGTTCCTAAATACGAAACAAGTCAGGAGGTATTTTTAGTATTAAGATATTAATTTACGCATATATCATCTTTTATTTAAAAATTTTACAGATCTCATTATATAAATAAAAATAATTTAAAATCGATTATGTAGAAAAAAAACTATTATTATTATTTTGATAATCGATTTACAACATTATTTACATAACGATTTATTAATTATCTGTCAATATATACTAGATTTTTTATTGGTCAAAAATTGTTGTTTTTTTTTTAATTAGGTTTTAGAATCAAAAGGCATCTATAGAGTATAAATAAGCCATTTCTTTAGTGACGTGTCATAAATATTGTGCCCTATAGATTAAAAATTAATATTACTTAATATAAATAAATTAAAAACAATGTAAATATACGATGTAATTTTTTTCCATCGAAATTATGTATTGAATTCTGGTTTTTTTTTCAAATATCTGTAGCAGCTCTGTTTTTACTAAATGGTAAACTTTAGTATTTTTTAAGAAAGACTTTCCGTTTTTTTCTAATCAAATTAAATTTTGCGTTGTTCTAATTTAAGTAGAAAATTACACAATAGTTGAATATAAATAGATTTTAATTGTAATATTATATTTGTGTCACACTTAAATATTTGAAAATATTCTTACATTTCTTTTTAAAGTAACGACAAGAAGACTTTTTTATGATTATTTTTTTATAAGGAATATAAATGTTTTCCGTTCTTATTAGATAAATGGTGCTCTTAGTATTCTCTCAGTATATTAACAGTATTCTTTATCCTCTTTACCCGGCGGAAAGTAAGGAACGGACGATATCATAAAGATAAAAAGAGAAATTCTTTAAAAACATGTATACATGTTACAAATATATACACTTCTTTTTTTAGATTTAAAGTAACTAAGTGTGATACAGGTAAATAAAAAAAATAGTCAATAGATTTTTATACGATCTAGATAAAAAATAGATTAGCTCAATTAGAAAAATGTAAAATGTCCCCAGATCTAGGAAAATTATTTTATTTCTTAATATTCTTAATATTAATATTTTAAAATATTATTTTGCTTTAAATTATAAATATATTAAAATTATGTTTTTTTTAATCTTGTCAGATTTGAACCATTGTTAAATGATTATTGCCTAATACAGTATAGTTGTGTAATGCATACAAGACGATCGACGAGTCGTGGCCGCCTAGAACTTAGGTTTTCTAAACTTTTGCGCATTGTCCATTTGGGAAGGAAATATTGGCCACGACTCACTGACCGTAGTGAATATACTAACCAACACTTAACAGATACGGTGTTGAACATTATCTATTTTTTTTTCATTTCTCTTTAAAAATGTAATAACATTAAAATAATTGATAAGTAAAGTGACGGAAATGACTTTTTTTTTCTTTTTTTTTTTATATATTATATGTACTTATAGCTTTTTTCTAGTGAAATATAAAATAATTTGTTTAAATCTAAATATTTACCTATAAAGCAATACATAACTCTTTGAGTGAGATTTCTAGAAGTACAGTTGTTTTAGTTAAAAAAGTAGTAAATTATATTTTTAGGACAAATAAACTTACTTTATTAACAGTTTTTTTTCTTCTACAGTTAAAACATTTATTGTTAACTTACAAGTGAAGCGGTTTGTAGTAATGTGGCCTAAGTTTTTGGTTTAATATAAAAATATATATTGAAACATTATATTTGACTCAACGCGGTTTATTACACTCGCAGATAAAGCAAAGCTTAAGTAACAAAACTAGTTATTGCTACATTTTATTATTTTATATGATGAATTGAATAAAATCTATACTATGCTATAAAAAAATAAATTTATAAATTTTTTTGTATTGTTTTCTTTTCCAAGTTGCGCCAATTTAGCACAAACTACTTCATACATACAAAAACATTATTATTAATATATTTATATGACAATTTATTAAATAAACATGACCACTGTAAGAAATTATGCTTAATATGGATCACAGTAAATAGATTGTACATTTTTTTGCGTCTAAATAATTAGATGTGGCACCCTGAGGATGAAAATTATCAAACTCAATTTTTTTGGAAAAAATACCATAAAATCCGTTCTAAATAGACAGCTGTCGACAAGCTGTCGTAGAAAAGTATCTGACTGTCATGCGATGTTTGTGGATTCGATTCCAATTTGATTATTTTAATTTTCCTGCTCTGTTGAGATGAAGCGCGGCGTTGTATTCCGCCACTCAACACGCAATGCCTAAGTTCTCACTGCCTATAGAAGATATGACATGGAACATAACAAAATTATTGAGTGAGATAGTTTTCACTCTGAAGATTTTGTGTATTCAAACGTACACATTTGCAACTGTTGTGTAAAAATTATTGTTTTGTATAGAAAAAACTATAAATTCTAAGATTTGTATAGAAAAAGACGTTTCGTAACTAAAAGTTGCATTTATGTACGATTTGAATGTAATATTTATATGAGTGTTTAGAGTAATAGTACAATTTTTTTTATCTTTTGTTTAATTATATCTATATGAAATATACAGCGTGTCTTAATAATAAAAAGAATTTTTAATAAGTATCTTTTTCCAATCAATCATATTTTATTTTGAAGATATCTAAAAAGCAATTTAAAATCTAAATAGAACAAATGTGAAAGCTTACTTTATAATTTTTTTTTAGAAACCTATAACTGATTGAGATATTTTTTTTATTTTATGAAAATAAGATAATTTCCAAAATAATAATTTTTAGCGTTCTCTTTTTATTATTGAACGTGCAATATATTATATATAGAATGTATTTCTAATCGGGTTTTATATATTGGCCTATATACTTATGATAATGACATCCAACGGCTGCACTTAAAAACGTGAATTTGTTTTTAAATAAAATTAAACTTTTGTAATATCATTGTAGATAAGCAGATTTGACGTTATTTAAAAGCTAAATGACATCTTTAAGTGCGGCTAGCTAAGTAGTTTTTATTCCTTTTTTTTCAAATTTTAAGTATATAGGACAATATAACATACGCATTACATACTTGATGGGCAGTGATTTTTATAAGAGCAGCTAAGATTTATTTGTTTTTTACATATTTAAAAAATATTTAAAATAAAATAAGTTACAAAATCTAATAATTGAAAATTTATGACTTTTTTATTTTAAACTTCAATCGTTGTTTAAAAATGGTACTTTTTTAATGATTCTGCCATTTACAGCATTTTTATGTAATCAACAGTATTGTAATTGTCTATAATATTTGTATTTATTTTTTTTCTTTTTGTATTTTTAATATATTATTTTACAAACACCAAAATAGTTTTGCATACAAACATGTCCCGTAATTCTTCATTAAGTTAGTTATTTATTAATTTATTATTTTGAACTGTCAAAAAGTGTGTAAATAGTGACGCGCCACTGCCGACTGTAATTGTCAAAATATTTGTATAAAATAAAAGTAAATATATGTAACTAGTATGTTTTTGTTTCTTTTCTTATCCCTACTTAGATGTTCAATCGATGATAAGGACTTCCCTAAAATACATACGGCCGTGGTAGTTTGGTATACAATTTGTAACAGATGTTAGAGTAGGTTAAGGGAGGTTTCAATTCGATTTCCGCCTGTTAAAGATGCTCTTATATGCTATAATACATAGACAACATGCATCTTACCTAATTCCGGTCCAATCACGCATATAGTAAGAATACGAGATATAAGATTGGACCGAGAGCGAATAAGGGAATATATAAATAAAACAAGTATAAATTTTAAATATAATCATTTATTAGTAAACAAAATACAAAACTTAACTAATTTTCTAATACATTAGAAATCTTAATACAAAACAATTATTTGGTCCTTCAATGACTATTATTTACTACTATAATTAAGTAATTTAATATTAAATTCTTCTTTTATTGTTATTGTTTAATGAAAATATTTAATAAATTCACTAGGAATTTGATACATATGTATCAAATATTGAAGTCTAAAAATTTATACAAAAATAGTACTGACTTTGTATCTTTTTATTTATCTATTTAAGTAAGTTAAAAAAAACGAAATACAAAATAAATGTATTAAGTTCTATATAGTAAAGATACATAGCTATATATGTATCATAAAATGAAACTTATATAGTTATACAAACATGTAACGAAATGCTGAAATTAAATTTAAAACAATAATTTAGGCATGCTAAATGTAAGTCTATTTAAAAAATATATTTTGTTCTATATATTATTATTATTTTAATTAATTTAAGTAAACAAAAAACTAAAATTTACCTTCTCGCTACAATATTATAGTTATGTACTTGTTAAAAATTATTTCAATCACATTAATTTCCCTGTGTTTTGATCTAAAACTACAAGATAAATGTTATATCTATTATATATATTATACATATATTTCTTGAACGTGAAAAAGAATTCAAAATTAATGACTATCCAAAATCTCCAAATCCTATTCCAAATCACAGAATCAATGAAGAATGAAAACAATAATTTTACATTTCTGAATATTTAAAAAAAAAATTAGTCTGAAAAATTTACTTCTAAACAAGAAAGTATTTGTAAGTTATTATATAGAACTTTATAGAATAACTACCATCTTAATTCACAATTAACTGAAATGAACTTGTTTATTCATATATCGATTTAACATTTGGCATAACGATGTATGATGATGATGAAAAATGTAACAAAAAATATGAATGTTAAGCATTATCTTATTATAGGTATTAATTAAGTTATATCTAAATCAACATCACATTTTTAATAATAAAAAAACTCGCATTCTCTTTAATGTTGGTTTACAAATAATTTATATTTATATTGTTTATTTACTTTTAGAATTATTACTTATTTCTGTTTATTATTAAACTTGCAATATTATAATCAACTAATAACATATTTTCTAATATAATATAACATATATGAATAAACTTTTTATTTACTTACAATCCACTGAACCTATAGCGCTATGCAATGCTATACGAAATAATGATATTGTTTGCTTTATTATATAAAGAACTATTTGTAAAGCATCTATAAAGAAAACAAAATTATAATATCAATTTACCTGTTAAGGGATTTCAAAATTGGATTTAAAAAAGAACAAAACACTTTGCCATAACGCTATAAGCCCAATAGATAAGCACAATCTAATCTCTTTAATCTTTTAAATTTGCAAAAAATATAATATTCTATATATTAATTAGTATTAACGGCGGTTATTTCGAAATCGCCCTTATCCAGATGTCGTTGAGCTTTCGGTTCGTAAATGAGCATGGATGTACGTTCGGGACTAGTCTTGTTACGTTGCATATCTAAAATTTAGAAAAAACAAGTCTTATTATAATAAAAAATAGATATAATTTAATTAGGACACTGAGGCTTTCGTGGCGCAGCAGTACAGCGTATGACTGTAAGCGAAACGGTTGTGGGTTGGATTTCCATTTGGGAGGATGAATTATTTTCAAATATTTTTTCTGATAAGAAGACAAACTGCAGCGTTTACTGTCTCAACACACAAGATCAAGAGAATTAGGCGAAAAGTCAGTTGTCTCTTGTTGTCTTCATTACTTTAAAAAGATGAAGCTATCTTGCAAAGTTCGTTACAAACTGTACGTTATAGTGTACATAACATTTAAGGAAACGTTTATTTTGTAATTCTTTTCATTTTTCCGCCCTTACAATGATAAAGCGCTACGTTGATTTCCGTCACTTAAAAAATTGAAAACTAAGAGCTTTTAATTTTAAACAAAGCATAAGCCGCTTGCGCATTCCGACATTTCAAACATTTAATAAAGATTTTTCATATTATTAAATTTCATAGTATAAGTAATGTATTTTTTTTCCTTTATACCGCCAATAACATCAAAATTTCATTTTCAATCCTTCAGACAGCTACCATCAACTCAATAAGCAATTTTAAAAAAATATATTTTATTAATGGAGGGTCTTCACCCTGCCTACACTGACACACACAAACACACAAGTATAATATATTCATATAACACTAATATAAATAAGATAATACTCACAACGTAAACTCAATCTTCGCTTATGTTGTCCACACAACTCCAACTGACGTCGTACAATTTGTGAGGCGGAGGCCGGTCTCGTGGCCGGGAGGGTCGCGGATACTATGTCTGATAGCGACTTGTTTGTATGTTCTGTATGGAAAATGTCGTTAAATATATATCAATTTATAAATATTAATTTATAGACTAGTCGTGTTTCTTAAGTTAATAAATATATTTTTTACTCGCATGTGATGTCTTTAACCAGCGCTATAAATAAACTGGACTACAACCATAAAAAAAGGATAAGGTTGGGTGTTTATTCCACTGTCACGTGAAAACTACTGTTCGGACTTAGATGAAACTTTACGGTATTATAGCTTATAAGCTATATGTATAAATACATTAGAATAACTCTAGGCTAACACAATTAATTTAAACATTTTGTATAATTTGACTATACTAAAATAAGTAGAGCGAAGCCGAGTTTGGATAAATGGTAATTAATAAGAAAAAATACCTCGTTCAGTTAAAATTATCTCCCTGTGGTTTTGTGCCAATTCCACATCGGTTATTAAAACGCGATGTTTGAGATCGGGAATATAGATTCGATTCTCGTCCAGTGTAGATTCCTTTGTCTCTTGTATGGACGTGTTTTGGCTTGATTGTGACGTCTGGAAGAGGTAATGGGAATTAATATAGCTGTAGCTGCAGTGTAAGCAGAGAGACGCTAGAGAGTCAGTGATGAGCGGCGGAACTCAACACCGTATTTTCTCTTTTAACCTGTGCGATAAAATAAAAAAAATTACCACCCCGTATCGACAATCATCTCGTTTACAGTCAGAGACTATGTTGCTGCGCCACGAAGGTCTCGTGATTACATGCGTAAAAGTATAAAAACTGCGACTGTTTCCGCGACGGTTGTGGGTTCGTTGCCCACTCGGGGGAATTAAATATTTTATATTTCCATTTCCTCGCTCTGGTAACCAGGCAAAGTGCGGTTGAGTTCCGCCACTTTCTCTCACACGCAATTCCTCGAGAATTCGGCGGAAAGTGAGAAGCAGAAATGTCATAATGGGATACTCTGTCGCCCTGTTCTTAACACTAGGTCCAAAATTGAGCCAAGTCCAGATAACTGATAAAAATAATTGAAAACAGAACGGTTGCTCTTTTATAATTACCTTGTTCCTATAAGTAGGGCTTGATTGTGGTCGATTCTTAAAATCGATATGATTAACACCTTTCTTCCTTACAATCGGCGACAGTTTCCTAAATTCATTCCTCGGTTCTAGTTCAATCTTTACACTCTCTACTGTAGAATTACTTGCCCTCCCAAAAAGCGGAGACAATTTAGGCTTAACATTACTGGTATCAGTTTCTATAGTCGTGTCGTTTTCTACACTCTCTATAGTAATCGTTGAATCTATACTATTGGGCTTAATGGGCTTCACTATAATCACTCCGGTATCTAAATTATTTTGTATTTCCGTTTTCTGCATACCAAAATTGGGATTTTCGAAGCCAGTTTGCGTCGCTATTTCATCACTTTCAGCTATAAAAGTCTGGGATGCTCTGTTAGAGGATTTGCTTAACATTCGTCTGCGTCTTTCTAGTTCAGCGTGAATGTCTGTCTGTACACGCAAGTTTATGTCGCCGTAACGTTTGACTATATAGTCTAGGAGCCAGTGATAGCCTTTTTTGAGACCTGGGTCTATTTTGGCCTTTTTGGATTTGGGGTCGTATGGGCTGGCGCTGTATGATTCTACCAGAGTTGGACATCTGTACCTAAAATTGTAATAAATGTCAGTTATACTAAAAGTGCCAGTCGGGCTCGAAAACTGAAAGTCTCGAGCTTTTTCTGAAATTCTTTCATATAATACTTCACTTGAACTAGCGGTTTTAATACCAAATTTTGCCTTAGGATTTAACAACAAATGTGTAGTTTTCATTATTTTTCCTGAACAACCTGTAGATCCTACTTGCCAAATTTCATAATTCTACGTCAAACAGAAGTGCCCTATTAATTTCGAGTTTGTCGATTAATTTAGTCGAAATACTCGTTTTTTGCGGTATAAATGACCATATCTTTTTTTTATAGAAATATGTTTTTTTTTAGAAAATCGTGGGACCGTAGATTTGAGTATATGGTTTTAATTTCAACTCGATATCTCCAAGCATTCCTGAGATAAAGGCCAAGAGCCTGACCGACAGATAGATAAACGGACAACAAAGTTATCTTATAATTATAGGTTTTCTTTATTTCCTTAAAAGTTACAGAACCCTAAAAGTATATGTATATATAACAATTGACAAAGAACTTCGAACTATTCTTGTTTAATTTTTACTATTACAGTAAGGGTACTGCAATAGTAAAAAATAAAATCTATTTTTATTCAATCCTTATTTTATACATAATCCAAGAATGAATGTTTGTTTTACTTTCACATAAAACCTCCTACACAGTACTAAACTTTAGAGTAATAATACATAAGCTACAATTTATTAATTTAATTATTTATGTAATTTAATTAATATGCTCTAATATATATAGCTTTAAGTAAATACGTTAACGTAGGTATTATGCCAATTCCTACCTACCCATGTTCACATTTCATACCCATTAGTTTCTTCGAATAAGATTTGATTATGATAAGTTGGCTAGCTACACACAGTGGCCGCGATTTAAATCCTAATTTATTCTTATTCAAATATTTCATTTTAGTGACAAATTGTGGACAAATTTCGTCTGACTGTAGGCACGCCGGTAGTGCCGGCCCTAGTCTAATTCGCCCGCTCTGGTAACAAAAGAAATTGCGGCGTTGAGTTTCACCATTAATAGTGAAACTCGAGACATTGCGTGTTTAAACACGCAAGTCACGAAAATTAGGCGTTGCGTGGGGAATAATCTTGTCTTAACACTAGCTTCTAACTTATCCTGCTATATGCGAGATGATGGGCGTAGGAAGGGGAAGAGCCGGGTGGGCTGTGCCCACCCCAAAAATTGTACATACTACAAAAATTTTCCCCGAAAATTATATACTACATACCTGTTAACTAGGGGCTCAATATTTAGTTTTTCCACAACGTCGATATCGTCGAGGGCGCCGTTTTTATCCTGCTTATTGGCAAGCACTAAGACTGGTTTACCTAATTTTAAGTTTTATTATGTTAGTACAAATTAGAAAATATGTTTACCTTTTTTACATTTTTAAAATGTTATTCCACATTTAGGAAAGAAAAACAATTAAAAACATATAATAATAAAATGTTTTACTTTAATGTTTTATAAAAAACGCTTATCTTTACAAGAAAAGTTTAATTTCAAAGCTATCATAACGTATCAAAGACATTTTATAAAAGAAAATATATATAATAATGTACATGAAATGACAATTTATCGGGAATTTAATAATTTGTAGTATCTATTGTTTACACTGTTTGTACAGATTAATTATTTATTAGTTTATTACCACACCGTTACAGCGATAAGAAAATTTAATTAAAAAACAAAATGATAAAGTTGCTAGGTAGCCAACTCACCAGATATTTTGTAGTGTGATAAAACCTCCTCTAAAACAGTTTTACACTCTTCCAACCGTGAAAAATCACTTGAATCGATAACAAATATAACACCGTGCACTTCGCTGTAATACTGAGACCATATTTGTCTAAACTGCGGCCCGCCGCCTAAATCGTAAATAGTGACTGGCGTATCTTTATGTATTAAATTTACAGCTTTAAAACCAACTGTGGGCAAAACTTTATCATCATTTTCTCCAGCTAAATTGTTCACAGTTTTCGTTTTACCCGCGTTGTCTAGGCCGATGAGAATTAACACAATATGACGGCGAATTCGACGGCGACGGCAGAAACGAACACAATTACCCATTATTGCAAACTAAAATACGTAATAGAACACTAATTAAGACTTTTTACATGACAATTGAAGTATATTCAACTTCAAATTTGTCGGCAGCCGCCATTCACGGGTATTCGTAAACACTACTTTTTTGTTGACACAACGGTTACCAATGGCGATCGTGTACGATGTGGCCAGTGCGTTTAATATTTTCTTACATTACCGCTAGCGATTACTACTGTAATAATTATATATATTATCATGTTTAAATATATATATATTTTTGTTTTGATAAATAATATTTTTTTAATCATATTTGTGACTACTAATTTAAAATAAAATAAAAATTAGGCATCATAAATTGTGACGTTAAGCTGTTTTTTTATAAATGAATAAAATAAATAACTTATATATAAAGCGCGGTAATTGAAAATGTCATTATTCATAATAGTTTTAAATTTTATATATAAATATTTAAATTGTAGTTAGATTAACTATGTATTAAGACTAAGATATCAGACATTACATTTGAAAGGTTAGCTGTATTATTGAAGGTTCATTGGAAGGTCACAGATGGTATTTTCAATGTTTCATTTTATTTGCATTTATTGTATAAGAAATAATGTAACCACTTACAACAATTAAGATATTTATTATTTTATTTACAAAGCTGTATTATTTAAAGCTTAATTCATGTAAAATATTGTTTACAATCATTATAATTGTATTTATTCATTTTATACAACTCTAGCTTTCATATGTGGTTTAGCCTAGGTCTATTGAAGATAACTAAGAGTTATGTTTGACACATTCTAAGTGCCCGGTATCTCTCGATTGAAGGTACGCTGGGTTACATCGAAACGATATTGTATCGCCTATACATTTCGTTGATAAATTGTCCTTCTATTATCTAATACATAAATATATTATCAATTCAAACCAATATTTCCTAAGAAAAGCGGCTCCAATAGTTTTATTTTGTGTTTCCATTAACTGCTCCATATACTTTACGTAAGGTTTTTCATTAATATAAGAATTATAAATATATATTTTTAATATATAAATATATACTAATCAATGTTAGGATTAGGTTAAATAAAACTCACTTTTAAAAATACATAGTGGACATATTTTATTTCTCAAAATAAAATTCGCAATAAATACAGGTACAATCCGTGAGTGTTATTTATTTATAAAGCTAAACTCTTTCAATAGTATAAATACAATATTTGAGAATCTATAAATATAAAATTAACGCCAATTATAATAACCAGTCCTACACATCAAGTCAAGAGGATAATATAATTTTCTTTATAAAAAAGTCAAAATTAATAACATTAATTTATTTGACATAAATATATGTGTGAACTAAGGATAACGACATTACGTCTAATTTTCGAGACTGCCTGTTGAGTGGCGGAATCCAACGCAAATTTTTGTCTTGTTACCAAAAGTATATTTTTCTTAATAAATTAAAAAACAAAGTTAAAAACATTTATTAATTTGAAATAAATATATAATAATACTTTTTCGTATATAAGTGAATAACATTTTTTTTAATTATTCAAAATCAACTCAAACGTGCAGACCTAGCATATACAGCCAAAACATATTCGGTGTTTGCCAATATGAAAAAAACTATCTGAATCTTATTAATACGGTATCACCATTTTGTATAGAATAATATGCCAAATCTTTCATAGTGTTATCCAAAGCGATCTCAGCGCCTTGCATTTGGTCATCTAATAAATAAAGAAACGGATGTCCTGTGTTCCCTTAAACAATCTTTGGGCAAGTGTTACCAATTTTTGTAGCGCCATTGTGGAGGGGAATTTCTTTTTTAATATTTTATTATTTTCATCGCGTAGTGTTATTTCTAGTAGTTGTGATGTGAGCGTCATTGTTTTTGGCTGTTTTACTAGTAGACTGTCGTCTGGGATACCATATTCTGCAAAAAAATAGTGTTTATAGAGATGAAGTTGGTTGTTTTCAGTTGAATAAGGTTTTAATTTCGTTAGTTACATTTCATTTCATAATTATCCATAGTAATATTATAAAACTAAAGAGTTTGGTTAAACGCGCTAATCGCTTTTTCTTTTTGTGTTCGATAGTACATTTAATGAAGGCAATTGTAGCCTGTATTTTATCATGTTAATCTTTCGATGTAAGTATATTTACTTAGAATATTTAATGGAATTTTAATTCTTCTAAGCATGTAAGAATGCCGACTAGCTTGACGAGGACGTAACTTAGTGGTCAGAACTTGGAACTTGGACGACAAACAAAAAGCGCGGGTTAAAAAAATATTTTTCTGTCCTTAGTATGGAATAACGCTATAAATTTGTAAAAAATTCTTACTATCAACAAGCTCCTGAAATCTGCAATGTTCTATATCGAACGCTAATTTCTTTTGCATATCACTTTGTACCAATTTCCATTCGGCGCCATAACGCTTCATATAATCATATTCTGCGCCTCTACGTAGTTCTCTTGTTATGAACGATCCATTTAGTTCCTGGAATAATTATACACAAATAAATATGCAGGTTTACGCTGTATCCCAGGCAGGCAGGCAGAGGGAACGCCAAGACATGCCAAGACACTAAACAACGCGCTTTGTCAAGTAAAAAGAGATAAAAAGAGAAACCAGAAAATAATGTATTCATCCGAGTATGAATCAAATCCCATAAACCCCACAAATCCCACCTTTGCGTTTACATCCCATAACCTTTCCGGTTTTTGTATAATTGTCACATATTTTTAATATATAAAAAAAATTAAAATACAGGTACAGTTACAATTTACCTGTAAATTTCCAATTTTGGCTATAATAATCTGCGATACGGTGTCATAGTCCTCTTTGTTCTGTACTGGGTTCTTTAGGAAGTAGAGACGTTTCAGGGATTTCAATTTGTTTAGTTCGCTGACTGATCGCCACTGGAATTAAAAAGTAAATATAAATAATAATTAGGGAAAAATATTTTTGTTTAAGTTAAAAAATTGGCATAATTAGAGAGAGTTTATTAGTATTTTCCTAAAATAGTGTTATAATAAAACAAATGATGACATATACAGTCGTATAGTACAGTCGACGAATCATGGCCTGAAGTGGCCCTGAAGTTAGCAGTTTTGAGAATAATATCAAAGTAAAATAAATATTTAAATATTAAAGTACAACAGTATTAAAATTAAAACTAACCCAAAAATTATACCAGAATGAAACAAAACTCAATAAATAAAAAATAATAATCAAGATATTTTAAAAATCTAACTAATTTACTACCCGAATAAGCCAAGCGAACCGGAGCGAAAACCAAATAATTACATAAAAATTAACAGTAGATAGGTCGGTCATTCCTTAACCAAGCCTAAATAAATAAAGCAAGATAAATTTAAATTTAATATATTGGAATGGTTACTGTGGCTCAACCATCAGACATAAACATATATTATCGCGCACGTTCTTTATAACTTGATTAAAGGACCATATTTTGTGGAACATAGTTTTAATGTGTTTTATAAGATTGAGTCAGCGCACGCGTAAGCGTTCAGGAACATTTTTTGGGAGACCTTTTCTTAAAACAACGAAATTCTGCGTTGCTTAGCAGCGGTTGTAATATTAACATGCCAGACAATAAATTGCATATAGAAAGATATTTAATATATCAAAAATATTACAAATATAGTAAAAACAGTAGCCTATGTCCATCCCAAGACCCTTAAGTAACCCTATATGAAATTTTATCACAATCGGATCAGCCGTTTGGCCGTGATTGCGTCACAGACAGACAGACAGCGTTACTTTCGAATTTATAATATAAGTATGGGTAATATTTTTTTACTTCACGCTGTATCCCGCACATAGCAGAGTAGGCAAAGGGAACTTGGGAACCTAGTGTTAAGATACTCCATTCCTATTAAGAACAAATTCTGACATTCCGAATTCTGGAGACAGCGTATTAAGTAGCGGAACACAACGCCGCGCTTTGCCTAGACACCAGAGCGAAAAATTTTGAAATATAAAACATTTCATTTGTATACATCTACTAATATGGGAACCGAAGCCACAACTTGTCACGTTTACAGTTACACGCTTGTGTCTTTGCACCACTACAGGACACGATCTATTTTTAGTTAAGAACATAAAGAAAAAAGTATACTTACATCATTTATCCTATTTCTATTCAAGAATAAAATTTCCAAATTTTCAAACACGTCCACTTTATCATTATTCGGATCATCATTAAACCTAATCTGTTCAATGATACAATCATTTAAACTCAGAACTTTAAGGTTCTTCAACATGCCAAGATTTAAAATTTCCTGCCAAGAATCTATAGGGTTTCCATCCAGTCTAATAACAGTCAGGGTATGTAAAGTGACCTTTGGAAGAGTTATTTTTTTTATTCTATTATAGGCTGCTATAAGTTCGTTAATATTTGGCCAAAGGTGAGAAAGTGCAAGGAGATCGGACCACTCATAGTCACATACAGATATATTTAATTTTTCCAAATTAGTGAAATTGATTGAAAGTTGGGTTAGGGTTTCTTCTGGCATGTCTATTGCCATACGGTTTTTGCTGGAAAATATTTGAGAAAAACATTATTAAAAATACGCTATATTGCGCAGTAATGTTGGCGGACTTAACGCCTTGCTTTGCCTCGTTACCAGAGCGAGGAAACGGAAATATTAAATGTTTCATTCAATGGAGTGAAATCGAACCAACAATCCATTGTGTTTACAGTA